>SCHK01019583.1:3295-15193 GCA_004124795.1 Poropuntius huangchuchieni
GAAACAAAACTAATGACTTTTTTCAACAATTTCTTCTTTTTCTTGTCAGTCTTTGGTGTGCGTTCACAAGAGTACCATGACAGAAAAAGCATTCTTGTAGCTTCAGAAAATTACCACTGATGTCACAACATCCTTATTACCTTTCGGGCCTTGAACGTAGTATTTTTCATTGTTTGTTAAGCCTACTTTTGCATTTCAGTGTAGTTCAGTGACATCATGACCATTCTAATATAAAAATGAGGATAAACATGAAAGTAACAGCAGAACAATGGCTATGAATAATATTACATTGACATAGAACTTGCAGTTCAGTAAATATGGATTCAGTGGCCATTCTAATGGATTCTTTTCAGTTTGAGTTCATGAAGTATAAGATTCATCATGTGGATTCATCAGACGAATTCATCACAGAACCCAATGATAAAAATCATTTGTTCGTGAATTGAGCTATACAAGTCGGCCGCATGTTTGTTGTTGCTTAGGCCTACAGCACGCAAGCATTACCGAAGCTAAAATACACTGCAGGAAACAGTGCTGTAATCGGTGACACATGCTGCATCACATCTGTGCCAGTTAAGCCACCAACAAACTGGTTAATTGAACTTGAAAATGCATGTTTTTCATATGACATTGTGTGAACATGGTATCACTGTTCTGACTTGACCCATGCGTTTTAAACTGCTGGTCTAAAATATCTGGGTTAAAGCTCCATAATGGTGAGGACATCTTCTAGCAAGAGCTAATGGGACCATGCTAACACTTTGATTTGTATGTTGCGATACAAGAGAAGTTAGCGGCAGATCTTTCTTCTGTATTGTGATGTACATAATGGATAAATATAATATATGCACAGAAGAACTGTTAACACCAAGATCTGTAACATGTATTTAGATAGAAAATAGATTTCATGTTGACTTTAAATATCACATACTGTGTATACGTTTTGACTGTTTGACTGATGATTTTATCGCATGGCAAAATATATTTTCTGTATTGAGACCCTTTTGTGATTTATGATCCCTGTTCAATTGTAAGCACTATAATCAAAATTATTCTGAAATATCGGCATGCATCAAAAAATTAAAAATGAATTAAAAATGGAATACTCCTGCCACACACATGCAGGTGGTTCATGACATCCTGAACTGAAACCAGATACCGCACTGTGTAGTAATGCACAACAGACCTGCAAAACATGCCAACAGGGTTATGTGGGGTTTATACAGTATATCTGTTTTTGTATTTACAGTGTAGTATTTTCAGTCATTGGATTCACTTATTACAAAAAGTGCATATCCAGTAAAATAATGTGTTTATTGAAATCTACTAGTGAAATACGGCATAATGGGAACTAATCTATTTCAGCATGATATAGTTATATTAATTATATTTAGTATTATGTATAATAGCTTAATAGTATCAATACATTTACTACGCACTTAGCACATAAATATAAACAAGACGTTGGATCGCTTGCGCAGCTGTGTCTCTATTGTGCTTTTTGGAAGCAAAAATATTGGAAAGACAATAGACAAGTTTGTGTCATGAATGAATGATTTCGAGAGATCATTTGTAAATATTAAATAATAAATAAATATTAAGCTCTCAGTTGCTCAAATGGGCTTGCCTCATATCAGAGAAAATATTGCTTTTCCCCCTCTCAGGTTAACAATTTTTACATTAATGCAAGCTGCAAAAAATATAGTTTGCCTTATCTTGCATAAAATTCTGACATCGTGAAATCCAAGAGAATATAGATATAGCAGTCTCCTCATAATCTGAGGATCTGCAATGTATGAGAAGCAGAGAGGCTGCTTCTCACTGCATGTTTGGATAGTAATGTAGTGAACAGTGTTCAGTTTATGCAGACTTGGTTGGTGTTTTGAGCGCCAGGAAGTTACAGGTGTTTTCAGGTGGGGTGCTGTCATGTATCAAAACAGGAACACACACACATTGCTTCACAGTATGAAGACGACAGTGGGCGTGTGAATGGACAGCTGGGATTAATATCTATGTGTGTGTGTGTGTGTGTGTGTGTGTGCACTCTGAGCTCTGATTCCATTTCACTGGCTTTAATGAATCCCATTCACTGAATCATGCAATGCAGAATTGGCACAGGGCTGAGGAGTGACTGCACGCTCACTGCATCCAGCGTTTACACAGGATAAAAGTCATTCCTTTCAACTCCCTTACTACGATTTGCTAAACACATCTGTCCTTTCCAACCTCTCCGTTCTTTTTTTGTTCCCTTCTCTCTTTTCTGTTATTGCAAAGAATTTGTTTTCAATTAACATTATTAAATGTTAGCGTTTAATAAATATTTGTAGTGAACTGGTCATTTTCTTTCAAAATAACATTTGACAGGAAGAGTAACAAGTCATTTTCTTGAATGTTATTAAAAGATATTTAAAACAAATAAGAACAACAATATTTTGAAATATTATTGCCATTTAAAATAACTGTTTTCAATTTGAATATATTTTGTGATGGCAAAGCTGAATCAAGTCTTCAGTGTCACATTATTCTTCAGAAATCATTTGCTGCTGAAGAAACATTTCTTGTTGCTGAAAAAAAAGTTGTGCTGCTTAATATATTTTGTGGAAATTCTGATAGATTTTTCAGGATTCTTTGATAAATAGAAAGCTCTGAAGAACATACTGTAATTTACATGAAGTACGCTGTCTGTTAAAAAAGAAAGTCTGTAAAAACATGGCAATGTTAACACAAAGGACATTTCCGTATTAATTTTCAAAGTTGTTTTACACATATTTTAAATCACTCATTGCATTATGTTGTGTTTTAGGGTTAAAAGAAATGTGCATATAAATTAACAATACATTTTCCTTTTTTAATTGGCCTTACAGTGTAGAATCTTTATACTGTAAATGTCTTTACTGTCACTTTTGATCAATTTAATGGGTCTTTTCTAATTACACTGACCCCAAACTTTTTAACTGTAGTGTATATGTGACAAAAATGTTTGTTTCCAATTTTAGAACATATTTAATCTACAGGGTGTTTAATGCCTTTGTTTATTAATACTTTTCAGAGCTTCCATCTCTTTGGACAAATAAGTAGAATTTCTAGGTTCATGATTTTCAGGGGTTCGTTTAATTTTGGGTTGTTTGTTTAAAAAAAAAAGAAGAGTTCTTGCATTTTGGAACAAGACCTGAATAGTGTATGCTCTGATTCACAATGCATCTTATTCTGGTCTGATATGCCATGACCTCGTATGACTCATTGGGCCACAGTAGTGCTGTCGTTGTGGATTAGACTACCTTGTCACAGAAATAGCCCATGCAGCTTCAGGATATCTAAAGTGCCATAATTATCAGAGTTCGATGCAACCCAGCCTGGCCAGCAATCAGAAGCTCTCTTTGATGTCTCTTTGTGTGTGTGTGTGTGTGTGTGTGTGTGTGTGTGTATCTTCACAGACATCCGAGAGACAGCGTTTGTGTATGCTATCACGGCAGCGGGTGTGACGCATGCAGTGACTCAGGCCTGCAGCATGGGGGAGCTGCTGCAATGCGGCTGTGAGGCCACACGGAGCAGAGGGCCGCCCCCACGCTTAGCCAGTGTTGGCCCAACCGAGGGGGTCAAGTGGGAGTGGGGTGGCTGCGGAGACGACGTGGAGTTCGGCTATGAAAAGTCCAAGCAGTTTATGGATGCCAGGCGGAGGAAGGGCAAGAGTGACATCCGCACGCTGATAGACCTTCATAATAATGAAGCCGGTCGACTGGTACGATATTTCATCTTTATCTTGACACATATAGCAATGAATTAAAAATAAATTCATAAAAAAAAGTTTACACAGGCATTTTACAGTCTTTTAGTGGTGGTATAAATGTAATCCGACCTATTAAATAACAATATTAAACAAGAATAATGTGTTAACAAACACAACCGTTCAAAAATGTTGGGGTCAGTAAGTCAACAAGGACGCATGCTGACTTTTAGATTTCTAAATGTTCCTGTTTCATTTTCTGTTTATCAAAGAATCATCCACAGTAAAATATTAAGCAGCACAACTGCTCTATTCTCAACACTAATAATAAAAATAAATATAGAATGATTCCATGATCATCATATTAGAATGATTTCCGAAGGATCATGTGACACTGGAGTAATGACTGCTGAAAATTCTGATTTGCCATAACAGATATGATTGAAATTTAAAATATATTGCCAAAACAAACAAAAAAAAGTTGTATTTAGTATGATATTCTGTATGTGTGAGAACAGTAAATGCAACCTGTTATTTAGTTCTAAGCTCACACAACCCTTATTATACATCAACAATAAACTAAATTAAGAATTGGGATGACTAGCCAGGTATCTTGTATTTACTTAATTTTTTTGTTAAAGGCAGTCTCACATAGTACCTGTCGCCCTCATGCAGGTTTGGCGTAAATGTTGTTTTTTTGTTTTTTTTGTAGTGTTCCTGGTACCATATCAGTGTGGATAGATGCATCGATGCATAGATGATACAAGCACAGTCGTGTGCTGTTTTGCCTGTACAACCCTTAAGAGATAGTCAAGCTTAAATGAGCAGATGGTGCACTTCAAAAGCCTAAGCATGGAAAAGCTCGGAAATGTTATGGAAATATACTTGGCACAGGCTGGAGAACACACTATGAACTGAGTTGAGACTAGTTTCCCAACATCACCACTCTCTCTGTTCCCTTATTGACTGTCTAGATCTATTTAATAGTTACAGGAGTGTTATGAACTAGGGCTTTTAAATTACAGTATTAACATGCACAATTAATTTAAAATGTATATGGATTTATTTAATTTAACTTGGAAACTGCTTTGTTTTCTGTTCTGTGTAATCAGAAACCACAAAACCACTCACATACATACACTAAAGTGCCTATCGGAGCAGGCATTTCATAAAAGGTGTGAACATATACATATACATAAACATATATTCTACAAGTGTCAATCACACAAACTGCAGACCCCAAATTATTATTTACTTTTTTTCTACTTTGAAGTAAACTGAATGTGTTAACACATAATGGTATTTACATATAATAAACTGTTTAACATAACAGTAATGCCAGACCTGCACTGAAATGTTTGGGGTCAGTAAGATTTTTTTTTAGAAAGTTGACACCAAAGACATCCAAGACATGGTGTAAATTTCAAATAAATTACAGTTTCCTCAAAAATATTAAGTAGCACAACTTTTCAGCATTGATTATAAGCTATTGATTAAATCAGCACATGAGAATGATTTCTGAAGGATCATGTCTCACTGAAGATTGGAGTAATCACTGCTGAAAATTTAGCGTTGCATCACAGAAATAAATAACATTTAAAAATATATATATTTTTAATTGTAATAATATTCTACAATATTTTCATAAATAAATGCAGCCTTGGTGAGCATAACAGTCTTAAAAAGACATTTAAAATTCTTACCGACCTCAAATTTTTCTTTCATATTTTAGTATAGTGTGCAATTTAACACACAAATTTAAGTGTGAGTGAAGTGTGTCTTTAAGACCTTTTTTTAATGAATCATTATTTCTGTATTTCCATTATTTCTGCAATCATGCCTATTGTACCTGTGGTGCATGTGTGTGATAGATCATTTTGAATCACAACTACTCTTATCTCAGTTTGTCCGTTTTATAATTCATTATTATTCAGAACTCTAAAGAAGTCAGATTTACGGTTTCCTTCAAGCCATCATCAGTCGGCCACTGGCCAAACGCTTCATCTTCCAGGGGTCAGTGCCTTACAGCCTTAGGTCCCGTTAGCATGGGGTCAGTCACAGGTAAATAGGCATTAAGGCATTATTTGGCAGATGGTGATTTTCTTCTACGTCAAAGAGGACTCAGATGTCCCGCAGCGACTTGTTTGGAATTAAAGTTCGAAAAATGGTAACGCTGCATTTATCAGATGTTAATTTCAACAGGTATAGAACTGTACAAATCTCTGTTTTCAAGCTCTCGGATTGGCTTTCGAGTGGCTGGAGGCTAAAGAGGGAGGGGAGAGATGAGGGTAAATTCCTTCTAAATAGCTTCTCCTTTTATCTGACTGAACTATCTTTGTGTCTTGAACTGCAGGCGGTGAAGAATTATATGAGAACTGAATGTAAATGTCACGGACTGTCTGGCTCTTGCACTCTGAGGACCTGCTGGAAGAAAATGCCTCACTTCCGTGAGGTGGGCGACCGCCTGCTCGAGCGCTTCAACGGGGCATCCAAAGTGATGGGTGGGAATGATGGTAAGACTCTCATTCCAGTGGGGCAGAACATCAAACCTCCAGACAAGCAAGATCTCATCTACTCGGCCGAGTCGCCGGACTTCTGCCTGCCCAATCGGAAGACGGGTTCTTTGGGCACGCGCGGGCGGATATGCAACAGCACGGCGCTGGACGTCAGTGGATGTGACCTTCTGTGTTGCGAGCGGGGCCACCGGGACGAGACGGTGGTCTTGGAGGAAAACTGTCTCTGTCGTTTCCACTGGTGCTGCGTGGTCCAGTGTAAAAAGTGCTTGGTTAGGAAGGAACTGAGTTTGTGTCACTAATCTAGAACTCTTGATAACGGGATAGTGAGAAGAGCGATTTCGAACAAGGACAAAAGAAAAAAAGAATCTAGAACATTCCAGATTCATGCATAAACATTTCAAACCCTGAGGCTTTGGGAAAGCCTAGAGGAGTGTCTGACTTGTGATTCACCCCTCAGAAAACCCAGGACCACTAGTCTCAATGACTACTCAAGATTTAGAAGGGGTTCTTCAGCTGTGAAGTCAAGACATTTCTCATCAGAGGGCTTTTGTGTGTGTTTTCTGTTAGATCAGCCCCATATACAGTATATTATGAGTGCAGACTCAATGAATGAAAGCACATCCACATCAGCACGGCAGCCATGGTGTAATGGCTGTTTATGCTCTGAAGTGACAGAACATCAAGAAAAGGATATTTGGCATATGCTCTGTAAAGCTGGCTGGATATGGAACAAAGACGGTTATTTATAAGCATTTAATATCATCATGACTACTTCTTGTGATTAATGCCCTGTCATTTTCTTTCAAAAGCACTTTGAGAACTTTTAACAGAAAGAGTAAAAGCTTGTTTTACTCTTATACTCAAAGGTAAAAAGCAAATGCAAGAAAAGCAACATGTAAAAACTCTTTATCTTTGTGAGATATTTAATCTATGGGGCTTTTAATGCACTTTTACTGATCACTATTTTTCATCGGTTTACTCCTTAGTGAAATGCATTTTCAGTGGTTTGTTTCAGTTTGTGTTGGTTTTTAAGAGTTCTTATATTGTTGACCTCATATATATGCTCTGAAAACCTTTCAGTATGTTAACACTGCTCAGCAGTTCTCAAAACCGATTACAACTGATCATTAATGACAATAATCACAGGAACGTATGAAAAATTGTCATTGTTTTATCACCTTTTTTTTTTTCAATGGATCTCTCACTGGAGGGTTAATCAAGTCAGGTCATCAAAACATCATTTTAACACCATGTTCAATCAATTCAGTGTCATCCAAATGCATTATGTTTGAAATATAATATTTATGCAGTCTGTACAGTTAATGAAATCAGAAAACAGAAATGTCAAGAAACAGACGTAAAGAATGCAGAGCTTCACAAGCTACTTGAAGGGTCAGCCATGAGACTTTCATCAAGTGTTAATCTCAAGCACCCTGTCCTTTGTTTGGAATGTATCGCATTTTTGGAAAATACCTTCACAAGGTATCAACTGGAGTTTGCGCTTGCCACAGCTACAGACCATTGAGAAATATAATTTTCACACATGCATTAGTTTTAGGCGCATAAGCATAATGGACTTGAGACTGAAAAATGATAGCATGTCCACTTAATGGAAATTTAGGTGAAAATTTGTCATTTGAATGACTGCATTCGGCTTTATTTATCTTAAACTTTGTCTATTTATCTTAAAGTTGTAGTTGATCTCTCTTACGCAACCTCATATCTGAAAAAAACATGGCGGAAAGATGTGAAAGATTATTTACTGCTCTTCAGAACAACTGTTTATAAAGCGATCTTGCAATAATTCATACCAGAACTGTATATTTTGGATATTTAACCACAATGCATTTGAAAGGAAGATTTCAAATTTGAGAAAGTGAAGACTGGAAGTGAGAATCCTTTTTATAGCTGCTCATCACTGAATAAAATACACAAAAACTTGTTTCCTAGTTATTTTGTCATATCTATATAAGTAGTTTTTTTTTTCTTTCTAACAAAGTACTTATAATTATATAATCTATCTATCTATCTGTCTATCATTTATATATACAGTATATAGGCTTTTAATTGATAAAATGAGACTACACTTAGTATAAAACATACAAATAAATATATTCAGACTGACAGACAAGACTGGCGAGATAATACATTTCCAAAAGTTTGCGTCAGTCTGTCTTTGTCTCTCATTTTCCTCAGTGATACTTTCGTTAAATGTCGTAACTCTCACATGACGTTTTGACTGGGAGATATGATCCCGTTTCAGCCTGAGATATTTATATAGACATCATAATGAAGCTTATGTCACACTTTCCTTTCATTGACGTTAAACAAATCGTACAATTGTTGTTCTAACTGGCTCACTTCACACAGGGTCAAGGCTCAGTGCTTCCCACCTCACTCTCTCGCTACGGCAATTCAGAGATTTCAGCATAAAGTGTATCGCTTTGCCACTCAGCAGAAGAAAGGTGTTGTTTTGAGTTATTTACGCAGTTGGAAAAGACTCCCTTTGTATTAGTATGAGTCCTGCAAGACGGCACAAGTTCATATTTTCCAGGAATTTTGGCTACGTAGCCAACAGTGTTGAAGATAGAGGGGAAGATGGAGACGGGGAATGTGCCAGGAGCATTGGTGAGGGAATGAGAGACAGAGAGACACACACAACCATAGACAGCCCATCATACAGTCATACCGCAGACAGCCAATAGATTTATAGAAGCATTGGTATTAATATAGCTGCTGTGTTTCAATGTATTTAAACACACACACACACACACACACACACACAGTGGCTGTGGAATGTGCAGGATGAGACAATCGTTCTGTCTTTGCCTGCTGATAGTAAAACATGCAGGGCACTAATGAAAGCCTGCCACTGTGGGTGGATACACGGCATGATGGGAGACACTCTCATATCCTCTGATCACCCAGACAATGAGGTGCAAAGACGCTCAGACGAGAGGCCGTGAACTCTAGTTGCAAGCGTAGAGGTGGTAATCATTTAAGCTGTTGAATAATGAATTTATGATTCAACATTTTTGCAGTAATGGAGATTTTACTGTAGGATTTATATCATATAAAGGAAAAAGTTGCTTTTCTCGTTATGGAATGCACGTACATGAATTGTTTTATGTGCATGTGTACACAGGTGCATGTGTGTGGCAGATAGCCTGAGTGAATAAAACTGTAACATAATACCACCATGCGTCCCCTTGTTCTGACAACCAGTCTTTATCTAAATAGAGATGCTTGCTTTAGGAAGACATACTCATAAAAGTCGAGCTGTGAATAAAGGCTCTGAAACCTCGCGGGAGATTTTATCGGGAGGTAATCAGTCTAATTACAACTTAGGCCCTGTCAGACTCTATTCTGTGAGCCTGTGAGGTGCATGATGGGATGGAAGAGTGCACTGTACAAAATTTAACCTGTACTTATGGTATGTTCATGGCTACTAGCTGCTGTACTTTATTACAATTACTGTGACTTAACAGGTCTGGTGCATTACAGTAATCTTTACTCATTACAATAATAGTGTGATTTCCGTAAAACTATGCTGACGCTTACGTTCCCAGAATGCACGGCAAGAATAACTTTAAATTGTAGTTGTTGTTTTTTTCCAAGGATTTTTTTTTAACCCAAGACAACAATGCTTGTTGTTCACACTGATGGCATTGTTTATAATAACAATTATGATCTTTCTACTATAACATGTCCACATATAGGCCTACTGTAAATTTAGTAAGTTACAGTCTTAAAATCAATTATTTTACTGCATTTAACCAATTGTGTTACAACTGTTGCACTGGCTCTGAAAATGTTGGTTTAATTTATATTTAATACAGCTACTGTTAATATCCCACAGTGCAACATGCAGTTATAATTTGTGTTACCGCAAAAAGTGACCTACCCTGGATTATTTTCACAGTAAAATTACGATTACAGTTTTTAATTGCAATAAATCACTGCTAAATCCTGGAGGTTTTTTAGAGAGTGATATTTATACGTCCTGATACAGGGCATGGAAGTTCAACGGTTTCGAGGAGAGCCGAAACAGCCTCACCTCCCCTGATGGCAACAACTCTGCTCAGTAAATAACACAATTACCTGCACCATTTCTCTTTGTGGATAAACGGAGTTTAGTGCTCTTACTGGGTTGTTAACCTTTCAATGTCAGGATTTTAAGTGCTGATAATATCTCCAGAACACAGCTTACTCATAGTTACCATTTTTGTCTCTTTTTGGAAGGACTAAAACGTAAAGAGACCCAGCGTGCAAGTCTGTGTCAATAAACAATGTTGTTTGCGTGCTCTCCGCATTGGAATCGCCAGATGGAAATTAAGTCCCTGTCCTCAGTTAGATCAGGCTTGCTCTTTCCAAAATGGACCTGCAATGAAGTGTTTATGGATTTGCGGTTTGCAGGCATACTGTCTCAAAGGATAATGCCAACCTTCGCGCGCACACACGCTCTCACTGAACACACTTCCTGCCACTTAACACAAGATGGAGCTATTTGTCTCATTTCATGGATGCTTCAGAGGAAACACTTCAGATAATTGTGTGCCTGTGAAATACACCGATGAAAGACGACACAGCGTAATTTGGATCATCAGTAGCAGCAAGATAAGTACAACCAAATTAAAGACAAGTGTGAGTGTATTACCTAAGAACAGGGCGAACAACGGTGCATAAAATGCCACTTGTAGAAAAGAGGCCCACTTTAGCATTCTGTTAAAACGAGTAGGCCTACTACCAAAATAAAAGAAGTGTCAGCTGAATGTGATTTTTCCGGGAACTTAATTTCATGTTATTTACAATTAAATGAAAAGAGTTAGCTGAACTTTAGAGTTCTTTTTTGACCAACTTCTTTCTATGCAATTTCATAATTATGCTTCTAATAGTGTCTTTGAAACTATTCTGTTACTGAAAATTGTATGCCATGTAATTAAAAACATAGATAATTACAAGATAATTAAGACAAGATTATTAAAACGTAATGATTTAAAATTTACTTTTAATTTTACATTATTACAAAATGAATTTTTTAAAAGTGCACCTAAGAAACAGTCATGAAGGTTTACTCTCTTCAAGTACACTTAATTGACCTTTTATTTAATTAATATCATAATAAATGCAAGGACAGTTTTTTAAAAATACTTTTAAAAAGATTTAAAGCACACTAAGTGCACATTCAATACAATTAAGCACACTTCATTTTCACAAGGACTTCAGCATGTTCTGTGGTGTGATATACCATAGCCCATTTAAAAAAATATTTCGATAATTTAGTAATAGTGTTGTGCTTGTATATAATGCTAGTTATTCTCAAATTAATCAAGAAACTACTGTAAAGGTGTGACTTGCAGTTAATACCTTAAAAAGATTCTAACAACTAAATTTATTTTTGTTGGTGTTATCTATGTAGGTTGATTCAGTGGTGTTATATATTGTGATATTTTTGGCTTGAATTAAATAATTTAGATGCTACCACATGTAGCACAGTTAACATTTATTTATTTTATGTAATAATTTATCAATATATTTAAAAAATGACTATCAAACCATAGAATTTAAAAAATAAGAGTTTATTTGCAAAAACAGATAACTCAGTTTTTTTAAAAAGGTCAAAAATCATGTTTTTTTATTATGTTATCATGTTTTTAT
>SCHK01019719.1:564-13321 GCA_004124795.1 Poropuntius huangchuchieni
AATACAAAAAATATTGATTGTGTGTGTGTGTATGCAGTATAAAGCATGTTGTTAAAGGGTTAGTTCACCCAAAAATGAAAATTCTGTTATTAATTACTCACCCTCATGTCGTTCCAAACCCGTAAGATGGATGCAAAGAAAACAAAAATAATGACTTTATTCAACAGTTCTTCTCCTCATCATGTCTGCAGCGGTGCGCCGCCATTGCACTTGCGCTTGCTGTCCTCTGAATGTAAACAACGCATTCGTTGAATTGTTGAATTGATTGTTTTCTTTGCACACAAAAAGTATTCTCGTACCTTTGTAAAATTACGGTTGAAGCACTGATGTCACATGAATTATTTTACCGATGTCCTTGCTATGTATTTGGACCTGGGAACATTGCAGTTGTGTTGCTGTCTGTAGATGGTCAAAAAGATCTCGGATTTAATGAAAAATATCTTAATTTGTATTCTGAAGATGAACAAAGGTTTTACGGGTTTGGAACGACATGAGGGTTGAGAATTTAATGACAGAATTTTCATTTTTGGGTGAACTCTCCCTTTAAGCATGTTTTATATGGTCAGTATTTTATTGTAAACAAATCATCATAATCGTAATTTCATCAGGGTTTCGTCAGTATTATTAATACTGTGCTATCAAATGCAGTCAAATCCTCTGACATGATAATCTTTTTGACTTTGACTTGATTGGCTACTCCACCCATGTTTTCTAACAACTTGTCTAATACCACAGGTTTAAATGATGCCGTAATTGCATATTGTACCTTTAATTGTGTGGTTTCTTAATTTTCATTAACGTGCAAAACAGTGAGCACCATGCCTGCAACAATTGGAAAATAAGTCTGCCACCTGTTCAGGTTTTTAAACCGTACAGCGGGGAGCTCGCTCCTTACATTTTAATAGACCCATATGTGTGTTTTTTGGTTTGGCTGCACTCAAATCAACACATGTTTGTTATTTGAGGTAAAACACTCACATTTTTACAGGCCTCCATAAACACATGAATAGAGAAATTGCAATTAACCACACAGCAGGAATCCTAATTGTTGTAATTCTGTCACAAACACACACTTGTTAAATTGCCTCACTCACCATTCCTGCAGAACTTTATTTGAAGTTTCTGTCTCTTGATGTGTGTGGGTGAGACAATAGCATTTCTCTGTGTTTTCTTGTCTTGGTCAATACATGATTTTGTGCTTCAACGTTTTAGATTTTTCTCTCATAAGTTTGAATTTGGAATATAATTAAAAACTGTCATTCAGATGATCACTGTTAGACGATAGAAGCGAAGTCGAAACAATAAAATCTCAATAAAAAGTGTGTATTCGAAATCTTTATAAAGAAAGTTGAATTGACAGTACATTTCTTAAAAAACAGTTTGACTGTATTTGCATATTTTTGCGTGTAAAGTTACATGAACCGTTCAGAATCTGACCAAGAAAGCTGAAGAAAAAACCTTAAAATACTAACATCTGCTTCACAAATGTCTTTTTTTTTTTTTTTCTGGTGAGATCTGAGTCCACACTCACAGCTTTATATACAACTATTAAGAGCCCCTCAACAATTTTTGCAAGCTTAAAATATGTTACTGCAGGGCTAATAGCTGTTTTCATTTTGTTTCTTGAAAAAACATGTTGAAAAAAATGTGAAAATAAGTTTCTCAAAACTTTGAAATTGAAGTGCACATATTCCTATAGTTTACTAGTTGCAAACAGCATAGCTCACTGAAGTTAAATATCTAATTAGGTTGAATTTTGTATACATGAACTTTAGTTTGTAGGTTTTGGAAGTAGGTTTCATAGCGCTAGCAGCCAGAGCTTCGCTGCAGTCGGCAGCCAGATGTGTCCAGGTTTGCGTGTGATAGGGGTTCCCAAGTGGTCTATCCTGCCTCAGTTCACTTGTACACACACACATATAAGCACATGTCCCGTTCCACCTGTAGATCTACTCTATACTGTCGTGTCCCCCCACACTCTCTCAGTTCAGTGTGCGTGTGTGTTTGCATGTGAGAAACTGAGTCTCGGGTTTCACTTTGCAAAGAGTGACCCAGAGTACTGCCAGCACCACATCTGTTAAGTTTTTAATTGGTCTTTTGTGATTTGCCCCAGGTTTTGATGGGTAATCCAAGTTTAAGAAATCCTGAAAAACTTCCTTTACTTCCAGATCTTTAAAGTTAAAGCTTGCTGGTAAATTATAAAATTGGTGATTACAGAAGTTTAGAGAGTCCAACTCGAGTTGGAACCTTCCAATTCCATATGCTCAAATTCAGCACACACTTTGCATTGAAATTTGTGTATTTGGCAGACATATTTAACCATCTTGCATTACATTATTAGGGATGCACAGTATATTTGTACCTTACTGGCCATATTCAATTGTAGAATTTGCATTTTGGTTGGTTTTAATTTAGTTTTAGTATTTAATTATTTTTGGTTATAAATTCAGTTTTTGAAATTAATTCTAAATAATTAATATCTTATATATGAAATTAATAATAAATTAAAAAAATATATGTATAATAAAACATAGATTTTTGTATATTTATTAATTGGTTTTATGAAGTTATGTGCCTTAAGTATACATTTTATCACTTATCCCAGTGAACCCATGGTGTTGCTAGAATCATGCTGTACAGCTTTAACTACAGGAATTCTTTTAATAAATGTAGACAATATAGAATTTTAATATTGGATATTTTATTGGTCAAATCTGTCTTGTATCAATGCATCCTTATATGTTAATAGTTCATGCATTCCTGGGCTTTGAACCCATGACTTTGCTACAGAACAACTCCACATACTTATGCAAAGGAAGGACTCGCTGTATTTGCTGACAGATGCCTAGTGTGTTGAATTTTTATGCTTAGTTTGACATGCAATTTTTAGGCCTGTTACAGAAAGTCATGTGTAAAACTTGCCTCAAGTTTAGTGAATAGCATTAACACAGTATTTGAAGTTAGAGTAACTGTTATTCTTATTTCTATTCACAGCAGGATTTATGATTTTTCTGTGTTGTAGGCCACACCGTATTTCTTTGGTTTGATATTATTGGAGATTGTATTGGGATGGTTAAAGACAGATGGCCTCCACATCAAGATAAACGACTTCATCACGTCTTTGTCCGCAGGCATGATGTCCCGTCTACCTCAGTGAGTTGACAACAACTTTCCAAGTGTGAGATTCACCTCACAGGTCCTTCAAATATCTATAGTTACGAAACGCAAGAAAGTCTTAGATTTCAAAACCTGATTTTGTCGATAGTCATACTCTATATGAAATGACACTTGACCTTACAAAGAGGTTATGCAGTGTTTTGAGTACAGAAAGAAACTGAGAACAAATCTAATGTTATTTCATGTTTTACTCATGCAGTTTCCATCAAATGGACTTGTTTATTTGCTGATGGGCTCTGCTGATGTATGTCTCTTGGTGTCTTTCTCAAGGCTCGTGATCAGAAGTTTGGAACTGTCAGCTTATATTTATGTCTGGAACAACTTCCGTTTATTGGAGCTTCCCTGGGATTCAGCTTGGACGTGGTGGCTTGCGTTTCTTGGTGTGGACATGGGATACTACTGGTTCCATCGATTTGCCCATGGTATGTGAATATCCTGCCAAATTTACTGCTATTATATCCATCCATCTGCTTTAAAGGAGTTTGCTGAATGTAAAAATGGAACATCGTAACATTCCCATTTTTACAGGATGTGCTACTTTCTTCTTGTGAATTTTAATGGGTTTTTTATTTTTTTTATTTGATGCTTTAATCTTCAGTAGTACTAATAGCATTTTTACACCTTTCAGTTCCAACTGGATTAGGAACTATTAAAAACGCTTTCCATATGGTTTATAGTGATATAAAGACAAAAAAAAGAAAGTTTTAGTGAAAAACAGACCAAAATTTAGGTCATAATTCACTGATATTCTAATCTTGCCATCCCTCGAAACTTGCTTTTAGCCCACGTTTTTCATTGTCATGAATCAAATAGCTTTTGGTTATGTTTAAATGTTCTGGAAACATTATTTGATTCTGAAGTCATACGTGCGGATGGTAGTTTTATGTTATTGCCATAACGGCTGGTTTAGTTCCGTGATAATGTTGTTTTGAACCTCAAGGATCGTATGTCTTGCTTCATTTACAAGTTCATAACTTGGAAATGCAAGTAACCGTTGACCGTTTTTGATTTACCTCAGACTCTATAGGATTTTTATTTTCCATATTTCAGTAAACACATTTATATACAGTATATTCTATCGGCTATCCAGATGTGGAAAATGCATCTTAGGTGAAACGCTTCATCTGGCTGCGCATTTGAAATATCAATCTTTCAAGAAGTAGGCGATTGCAAAAGACACTTATGTTTGCGTAGCATGAGAGTTCAGGCAGAGAGCCGTGAGACATGTGTCCAAACAGAGGATAACATTGTCACAGCTGTAATCTTTGAGTGCTGTGGTGTTTTTCTTCTTTCTTCAATAGCAGCCGTCGCAGAACAGCATTGCCAGTAAACATACTTTGTTACCATAGACTGTAAATCTGCTTCTCAACAGTTTTCTGTCTTGAGACTTTGGATCTTGTCCTTGGAAGCAGCTCTGCAATATGCTGGAGGAGGGAAAAAAGCATAATCCTAGTTTTGGTTTACCAAAATACAATTTTACAGGCTGTTTCGTTGTCTCAAATGTGCATTGCTCAATAATTTGCCCCATGTCCTCTTCTATTACACAAGTAAACATCCACACTGTGTCAGAGGCCAGGGCATTGACTTCAGTTTCTTCCGAGTGAAAAGGTAAAAACAAGTTATTGCCCTTTGCTTTTGAAGTATGCTTACCATATGCTACACCAATTCCATCCATTTGAGATTTAATGTTGATACGATGGCAGGACGTTTTTTAAATTACATCCTACCAGACTTCACTTGGACCCCTAAATAAAGTGATGAGGTGCTTGTGGCTGTCATGTTATGTTTTCCATTGTCCCGGGTTCCTGCTCCGAGTCGGAAATGTCATTTTTGTCAGAGGTCTCCTGTGTCCAATTTGTTCTTTTTGAAGTCAGAGGAAATTATTTGTCTAGTTTTCTGTTCCATTGCTGTCCAAGATGACTTCGTTTGGATATATGGTTATAATTCATAAAAGACCCAGACATAATGGCCTTTCTTTTTATAGTTACAGTAGTTTAGCCGATATTCCTTTACAACCAGAGCATATTGCTCAGAAAAGAATCTGAAATGTGAACAAAATAGCAATGGAAATTGTAAGGAATTTATGGGTTCTGATTCTGTTCCGAATGATTTGTGAGTCTTTAGACCATTTAAATAACTGACTCAAAAGAGTCATTTGTTAATGAATTGGACTTATCTGGTTGTGCTTTATTATAAGTTCTCTATTCCCAAACTTAGACAAAGTGTATGATGACAGACAACCGTAATGAAAATTTAGAGATGAATTTGGGGATATACCTAATATTTACAGTAACAAGGATAATATTTTTAATTTTTTTATTTATAATGTTAAGGAGTTGTTCACCTAAAAATGAAAATGTGCTCTAAATGTACTCACCCTTATCTGTCCAAGATGTAGATGAGTTTGTTTCTTCATTGGAGCAGATTTAGAGAAATTTTAAATGGCATCACTTGCTCACCAGCAGATCCTCTGCAGTGAATGGGTGCCGTCAGAAACCATAATCAAGAGTCTATGATCCATAATAATGCTTTCTCCAGTGAAAAATCCATCTCCTGTTGTCCTCTCACATCAGTCTTGACAAACATATTTGTTTAGTATTGTACTGGACTTTCTTGTAAACAATTCTTGGTCTGTGCATATTTCACTCATACAGTAATTCAGACTAGATGACTCTTTCATTGGGGAAAGGAATATTATGGAAGCAACAGTTTGAAGTTAAAAAGTCTTATTCATGGATTTGTTAATATCAAAGCAATTGCTTGTGGGTTATTGTGATGCTTTTATACAATGTTTGAACTCTCATTCTGACGGCACCCATTCACTGCAAAGGATCAAGTGATTTAAAACTAAATTTCTCAGATGAAGAAACAGACTCATGTACAGTAAATCTTAGATGGCCTGAGGGTGGTGAAATTTTCACCTTTTGAGTGAACTTAATCATATTTAATAATATTAGTAGTAGTAAAAATATGAATTTACCACATTAAAATGCAATACAAATAGATAGAAGCCTTTTTAAAACATTTATTTTTTATGTGCATGTAAAATATGTTATTGATTATTTGATAACAAAAAACCTGCACCAGCTCTTCGACTAAACCACATGTCCACGTTTGTTATTTCAGATTTCACGTCTGACCATGACTTGAGAGGTTTACAGCTGGTGGTCTTAAGGGTTAGCTAATGATCCTTGGAATAGTTTTCATACTCAGTTTTGGTTCAGTTGGTGCGTAGAAGCTTTTATCTAAAGCTCTATTCTTTTGGGACTTGTAAGCTATAAATCTTTATTCTAGCATGAGAAAACAATTTTAGAGGCAAAACTGCAGAAATATGGCAACTATAAAACTAGACTGACCCTAATTAGTGCCATTGTAAAATCGGAACAATTTTTGATAGTTTTTATTAATTTCATTTTCACCCACGCAAGTTAAGAACTTTTGAAAAAAAACAAAAAACAGAAAATCCCCTTTTTGATAATATAGGCATGCAGGGATCTGTTAAAATGCCTGTAATATCTGTAATATAATATCTGTAGCATTTAAAATTTGTATTGTGTTTTTATGTAATTTATCACAGCTGTCTTGAATGACATTTAAAACTAAATTCAAGCTTAAATTTAAGACCAATTTGTAAAGTAGGTGTTTTTCCTTGTCTGAAGTAGCCATTTAATATTGTTAGAAATTCATATCCTCATAAATCAAAGGCTACGGTTTGGTTTTGGTGGCTTTTGATGTTGTCCAGGCATCTGCTTCTGCGTGAGCTGTTCGCATGCGTTCATTCTGCTCTCTTCTGTCATTCTCTGTCGCATTTTTTCCACATGTTGCCTTATTTTCCAGTTGCCTGCAAACCTTTATTGCGACTCTTGGTGGTGTTTGGCCTTTCCATGTCTTCCTCTATAGTGATGCCACACTCCAGAGTAGCAGGGCTGGCTTTCCGACCGCACGGTCGGTTTTGGCAACATGGGCCAGACGAGGTTTATGGTTTAGCCCGGACTAGGTTAATGGTCTTCTGGATCCTTTTACGCATCAAGATTTAGTTTTTTTTAATCCGTAGACAGAGAAGTGTATTAAAATAGCTGCGGCCCTCAATGTGCAATAGGAAACATGGTCAATTGCACTGTCTACAAGAAGTACTTTTGCATTAAAACAAACAGATATTTGTTGCCATTTTGATTGTATTTCAGTGCTCTTGAAATAAAATATAACGTAGTGAGACTGAATGCGGCCGGCTCGCTGACAGCGGTGGTAGCTCAGTTTGCTCTCTCGCACTCATGGAGGCAGACCAACAGTGATTCTGGTCCCCATATGCTACTATTTCCAAAGAGCTCCACCAAAACCTCAGCTCAACCCTCCGAAGAAACCCAATGGGCTTTTGACAGGAAGGCCACGGTGGCTGCTGTTGCATTAGGGCTTCATCAAGTTAGTCTTTCATTTCTCAGTTTCATGAGTCATGAGCAATGAAAGATGTACGGTGGGCTCCAGAAGTCTGAGACCACATTGAAAATCTGGGATTGAAGATCTGCTGTAATTTAAACCTGGAAAAGTTTTGGGATTTTGAAAAATACAAAGACATTCTGAGAATGAGAGTCCTAACAGCTGATAAGTAATCCAGTTAACATCTTTTGAAGTGAAAACTGCATGTTTTCCAGGCGTTTTAACTTTCAGCTGGCACTCCTGGCTATAGTCTGTAGTCCATAATAACAGATCTTCCAGTGAAAAGGTCATTTTCCTGCTGTCCTCTCACATCAAAATCCACTGATATGTTTCTTTAGAACTGTTTTGGTCTGTTTCTGCATATATATTGTGCTTGAAATGTTCACATTTCTCTCCTAATTGAGACAAGACAGATTTTTCACGAGAAAGCAGTATTATGGATAGAGGACTTGTATTTTACTGTAGCAGGAAGAAGTGGTTTTAAGTTAGAAGCATTTTAATGATGGATTTTTTATTATAAATGTACTTTTTGCTTCACAATTCTTTAATTCATGTTTTTATCAGCTGTTTGGACTCTCATTCTTACTGCACCCATTCACTGCATTAGTGATTTAATGATAAATTTCTACATGATGTAGATTAATTTGTTTCTTCTGATGATCTTGGATGGCCTGAGGGTGTGTAAATTTCCAGGAAATTTTCATTTTTGGGTAAGTTGTCGCTTTTAATTATGCTTAACTTTTTTTATTAGTGGTCTTCCCCCCACTTCCCCCCCATTTCTTCAGATTAACAGCCATGTTTTTTTTTCCCCTTGTTTTGTTCAGTAAATGTTTCATTGCATCCCCTAAAGTTTCAGAAGATTGATTTTCCTACAGTAATGCTCTCAGATTGGAGTGCTTTCGATGGCAGACTCGCTTAAATAACCTTAGTTTTGGTGATTAGTTTGGCCTAAGGTTGCATTCTGTTCCTCATAGATGTGTAGCATGACGTCTTTAGATTAATTACAAGTCCTGCAGGTCTTTGGATCAGGAGACCCACTTGTAAGCCCAAATTTCGTAAAGCAACATGCATTTCATGTCCCTAATTCCCTCTCCTTTTCATTCACTAGAGTCACATAAAGACTTTTGAATAATGAGACTTTGGGAAACGTTTGGTCTGTCCAAGGAGGATATTGTCTGGTTTTCTAAGACATGCTTTTATCTAATGTGCAGTCCAGCAGTAGTGTCATATTGTGTCATTCTTTCTACTGTAGTTTGAGGTTTGGTTGAGGTTAGATGTTATAGGTTTAGACGGGGGGTAGGGAGGGTCATAAAGCCGAAAAGAAACTATAAACAAGTTATGGAAGGCAGTACGTAATGTTACATTCTTTATCACCTCACCCCATTCAATGTTTTACAGTGGGGAAAGGTGTTTATGGCACTTGAGCCACTGGGTTTTCCAAAACTAAACTTTGATCATGTTAGAAATGCCATTTTGTGGCTGTCATCATTGGATATGCTTGGGGCAAAAGGAGTAAATATTACATCTGATGTAACCTTGTAAAGTTGCACAGAGGAAGGTTGCACAGTACGTTTGTAACTGGAATCAGAAAGTCATATAAAGGAAATAAAGGCAGCTTTCCCCAGTAGCGAAGGGTTGCAGTAGCACATATGTTTATATATGGAGCCTCTCAATATCAGGTTTAGGATACAGTAGTGGCACACGTTTAGCGTTTACGCAGACGGCGGCAGTTGTCAAGACAAACACATCGCGTCAACGCCGCTGCGGGCCGTCCCAAAGGAGACCGGGACTGGATGTTATTGTTTTGAAAAGGAATCCTCTTGGTGGAAGGCAGCGGGGTTTAACCCCAGGCCACGGGGGCTTCATAAATCTTCTTCTGCCTCTGGAAGTCCCCGGCCGTGCAGGTTGGAGGGCGTACAAAAGAATCAAACCGGTCAGGATGTAGAGCCAGGGCTCAAACGAGCGCTCCCGGGACCCTGCAATAATATCAACAATGTCCAGCAAATCAGCCACTTGTGTTTGTAGGCGAGTGTGTGTATGTGATTTTTGGACGAGGCCAGACCAAGTCAGTCTGAGGGATGTATCTTGCTGTGGCAAAAATTTTGTCAGTCAGGATAGGAGTCTACCTTCACCATATGCCATGTGTGAAGTAGAGCTGGTTAAAAATATTTTTATGATTAATCGCAGTCTTTGTTAGAATTTGATTTTGATATCTATTCATAAAATACCACGATCGATAATTTACTGTATGCCAGTGTTTCTTGCACTGAATTTCACTGGCAAATTTACAACCACATGGCAAAAGTTCATATTTTATCAGTGTTTGCAGTCCGAATTGAATGTTGTAAGATAAAAAAGTCAGTGTTTTGCAAATTTATGTTGAGAAAAATACATATACTTTGCTTTTTTTCTTGCAGGCTGAAAGTAACAGCATACCGCACAATCAGTGTAGTCTGATTCAATAACAAATGACTTATTTAAACCAATTCTTTTTAGTTAAACAAAAACATAGATCACAGCTAGTGTAGTGTGATTCAACAGTTCTTACGAACTAGCCCTTTAATGAATCATTCAAAAAGAATTCACAAGCTAAATCAGTCTAATGGCTCTTTAAACTCATTGAATCTGTCAGAGCAGTTACTCAACATAACCAAGTAATCATTACCTTTAGTAATAAAATATGTTAAGAAAATACGTGAAAAATTCACAAATTATGTTATACTATCTTTGTGAGTGAGTTACTGAGTCAATCATTCAAGTGATTCTTTAAAGTGATTCATCTGGAACAAAAAAAGTGACTAGCTACTTCTTTACTTCTGTAGAATAATTAACTACTTTTCCTTTTAGCGATTTATAATATAATGTTTTTTATATATATATATATATATATATATATATATATATACAAATTCGTCTAATCTAGGGGTCAGCAACCTTTTGGGCATGAAGTGCCATTTTTTATTTTTCTAATTTACCAATTTGCCAACAACCCCCCCCCCCCCCATGTACATGAATGAGCATTTTTAAAATGTACTGATACCTCAACATGTATGTTGTATGCGGTTTTTGTTGCTCAGTATTAAGCTATTGTTTACACACAGTTTTTTCCAAATATCAGCCATGATTATTCATGTGTTGTCATTTGAAATATACCATTCTTTTTCCAGATGTCTCCAGCAGCAGTTTTGACTGTGAGCGAAGACATTGTGAAGTGTTGTGGTGACAGGCATGGGTTTGGTTGCTTCGGCTGACTGTTTGTGTTGGCCTCTCTAGTTCTCCGGCAGCTTCACAGTTCATTGATAACCTGAGTGACATGGCATGCAGTTTCTCGCCACGCTGAGTCTCAGTGAGGCCCGTGGCATCATGTAGGAGTGCGTCTGAGGGTGGCACTAGAAGTAAGGGGTATTTGCATGTTAGTTGAAAAGGGAAAACTCATTATTTAGTGCATGTGATGAAAACAGCTTGACTGCCAAGTGTTCTTGGTCCCTTATAGTTTTATAATTAGGTTTTTGAAAGTGCAAATGTTTAGCACATTAAAAGTACATTAACATATTTGCAAGTAGAGAGATTGAATTTATTGTTTCTTTCGTAACGTTTCTACAGTACACTTTAAACTGTGAGCTGTAATGCGCAATGGTATAATCAGTGTATTTTGTTGTTGGTTTAACCCTTCACCTTGTGTAAAGGCCTCTCACCGGATTCATATCTACTATTACAGATGTAGGGTAACTGTACATGTGAGGCTGCACATTTCTGTTCCTGTACTTTGCATCCATAACAGAGTTCATAGATAAGAGCGATTTAAGTACAGTAGACCCTGAACTTTAAGGTGAATTTTGTTGTGCTTAAAATATACATAAATGCCATGAATGTCATACATTCATTCTGAGAATGTCATGTTATGGTTTGGATATCAATTTAGATAGAAACTGAGAATATTTTGCCTTAGGACAGCATATATCAACCATGGCAAGTAGCAACTGCTCAGATCACTATAACTGCAACAACCTGGCAACCTGACTAAGAAGTACTAGATATGTGGTGGCGAGTTTGACATGAGCAATATTTTTTTTAAGAAATAAAATTCCAAAATATATGGAAATATCAGAAATTATTACAAAAAAATGTTAAATAAATAAATAAAACAAAATAAATAAAAAATAATAAAAAATAAATTAAAAATTTAGTCCAGGTATATTACATGCATGATATTATTAATAATTTTGATGACTCATTCTGTGCTACAAAGCTTTTTGTCCAATCAATAATAATAATAATAATAATAATAATAATAATAATATTAATTGTATAATTTGTATAATTACAAATGAATAAAATTATAATTATTGTTATTTGTATTATTGATTATTCATTCTGCACTACACAGATTTTTGTTTAATTAATAATAATAATAAATAGTGATAATATTGTTTTAATCATTTATAAAAATTAATAAACTATAAAATTATTATTAAGTGGACAAAAATCTTTGTAGCGCAGAATGAATCATCATCATCAGTAATGATAATAATAATAATAATACATTAATTTATTTGTGTCGCTTATTATTATAATTATAATTATGATGATGATTATTATTATTATTTATTCCACTCTAACGAACTAGCAAATTATGATTGTGACTATGAATTAATTACAGTTGCATGTTATCTCTCTTTGAGTGTTGAGACCGAAATAATACTTCTATATCCATTTATAGTACACACTGCTTTTTGTGCAACCATGCTGTTTATCCCTGTATTCTTGAGAAAAGAACACAGTCTCCATGTCTGAGCAGACCATGGTCTTCAGGCATGATGGGAAAGTCTTTTCTGTGGCATAGGTTCTCATCATTAAAGCTCTTCCCCTCTGAATACTGCCTGCCAAACTATGCGGCTTCCAGCCGAGGCCGGCGCACGAGGACATGGATTGCAATGAGGCCTAGCTGAACATACTTCCTACCGGTGACACCCCACATCAATCTTACACTGCTCTGCCCTAGGAGGTGAAAGCATGGGCTCACACACTCTCAAGCAATGACTGGAGCTCTGCGGGTGTATTTTGAGAAAAACCTCTCATTTCATCTCTTGATTTGAAGCAGAAAGCTCTAAAGAGTGTCATTTACAACAAAGTAGTATTAGCTTATGCA
>SCHK01019785.1:0-16094 GCA_004124795.1 Poropuntius huangchuchieni
CCCCCCAAAATGCAATAAATCCATGACTTTTTTTTTTTTTTGTATTTTTTGTTTAGTTTTAGTTTTTTTCTTTTTCAAAATGCAATAAATCCATTGAACTAATATAACTGTTGAATGCGATTCGTCTTTGATTATGGACGCAATATTGCAGCTTGTCAGTTATTTTAATGCGGCTCCATTTGAAAGCACATAATGGATATTACAGAACCGGCTTTACTGACGAGATGCACATTACAATCACATGCCATTTATCGTGCAGCCCAAATTTTTTGTTTGTTTGTTGATCACAAAGTACAAAGTAGATGAGGAAAACTAGGATACCGGGTGCTCATTCAAAGTGCCGCCATTAGCGGTACTGTTTTACAGTGCGTGGAATGGTGCGCTGTGATTGGTTGACCGGATTTATCGCGTACTGCAAAGAAAGGGAGAAAACATGACAGAATAACACGGGAGATATCGAATTCTGCAAAAAATCAAACATTGACTTTTCAATACCGATCACAGATAATACTCATTTAAAAAAAAAAAAAAGGCATTTATCGCATTCTGTATATATATAAAGATGTAGAAATAAATAAAGGTCTTTTGGGATAGGTATACAAATGTAGCTGATCACATGCATTTAGAAATTCACTGAGAATTGAGAACTGTACAAATAGCAATAGTATTACAAAAATGGCCATTTTCATTGTAGAACATGGAAGAGTGCAGCTTGGACATTCTTCTGAACATTTCCTTTTGTGTTCTACAAAAGATTAAAAATCGTATGATTTTGGAATGGCATGATGCTGAAAAAATAAATTCTCTCTCTAACTTTTAAACTATGGTGAATTTGCTCTACCGCACTGCTCTTTCAGTCTGATGTATCTCCTGCTTCCTTGTTTCTGCCACACTGCCTCAGTCTCTTTCTATCTTCTCGTTTTCTTCCGGAGAAGCTTTTTGTAGCTGTGGTAAATTAGGCTGAAGTGATTAGCTCATTTTGATTACAGTGCTTTGCTTATTTTGTTGGCAGATGCCCTTAGCCATGGAGACGTTTTGTAGGTTACATCTTTACACGTGCCCTGCTTGCACAGCTGGGGATTTCACCAGAGAAATTCAGGTTAATTGCTCAGATCACAGATCTGCATCTCCAGCACAAGCCTAATACTAGCTTCTCTACTTACACCAGCCAGAATTTTTTTTTTTTTAAATTTGCAATTAGTTTTTTTTAATCTTATTTGCGTTGAGTTTTTATTCCCCCCTTTTTGGCTTCATTATGTGTTTATATAATTTTTTCACCTTGTTTTATACATAATGAGCCGAAAATTGCTGTTTTATCTTATCTGTGATTAATTATGTCTTATAGTTATATTCGTAATGCTAATAGGGGTCATTTATAATGACCTCTCAGAGTCTAATGCAGTGGATTATATAAAGGCAGACCGGGGCTAGTTGTCACACTTTTTATTCTAGAGAATATTTCTCAGGGTGTTTTTTTAAAGTAGTTTTTTTTAAGTCTGGACTACAAAATATCTTTTGAACTACTTTACAGTTCATTCAGTTCAAATGGACCTTTTGTGACAACATGCCCCAATAGAGAAACTTGTTTTTACACTTCATTTGTCACAATGGAGCTTGCCATTAAACAGGCCTTTTAGCTAAATTTAAACACTAAAATGGTTATGAAACCTAAAATAATTAATGGAACAGCAAAAATGTAAAAGATCCAAGACATACCCCAAAAGCTGTAGCAAAAATAAAATTGTATTGAAATTTTTTTTTTTTTTTTAATTGACAAATATTGTTCTCATTGAATTGGGATTTGAATTCAATGAGACCATTGCTACATAAAACATGTTTTCGTCTCTAAATCTTCTAGTTTTCTCAGTGACAACTTGCCCCGGTCTCCAGTACTCAGCAGGGCCTCTCACAGTCCATAATGTAAACCGCTCACAGTTTTAGTTACACTCTCAGTAGCATTTAAAGTGGCAGTTGGGCTCCTTCATCCCGTGCACGTCCTTGCATCTCCGCTCTGACAAGTATTTGGGGAGCAGACTCTCTACTCGCACGACTCCCGATGCAATACAGTGCAATATCTTTCTCATATTATTTTATTCCCCCCACATCTTTATTTTACGGTGAGAACAGAAGGCTGTGTGTGTCTGTACAAGCAGCATGGGGGAGCTTGAGAAGAGAAATTGTTCCGAATTGTAGTTCGTAGCTGCTATTTTTCTTCGATTTCTTGGGTGACGGGAAGCGAGTTGTGTTTAATCACCAGACCGCTGAGAATGGAAGGATCGCGTGAGCGCCAAGGTAAATGAGGTGGCCTGACGTTTTTCTCTCTCTTTCTTCTGCTAACGCTCTCTGTTTTCTTTGGAATGACAGTGAAAAGGGGGGATTACGTCTTATCAGCTGCCAGTCTCATCTCATCTCTCTATCTTTTTTTTTTTTACTTCGCTTCGTCGCCTGCCACGTGCTTGCTCTCCTTATCTCTTTATCCTTAAACCTCTAATCTTCATCTTCTTTCTCCCGCTCATAGCATTAATGTCTTTTCTTGCTCCAATCTTGATTTCTTTTTATTTTGTCCTGTTTTTTACTCTCTCTATGACTTTCTCCTCCACCGTTCTATGCATCTCATGGCTCCCATCTCTCTGTCTTTGGCTTTCTCTATCTCTTTTTCTGTCTGTTTCCATCTGTGTACCTGCTGCTGAGCACATTGTGTATTCATTCAGCATAGGCATTTGTAAAAGAAATGTCTGTGCACATCAAAGTCGCTGTCTGTCGCCTCTCTACCTTCAATCCAGCCCACAATGGTAAACTCAACAAAAATGTACAGAGAGAAGAAAGTACAGCGATATGATAGCTTTCCTGGGATATAGGCCAGGTATGTTATTTATTGAAGTCCCTTTAGTGGGATTGTGCAGATTGGATCATAGAAAGAAAGGATGTGGAGCTTTTGAGTTTTTGTCAGGAATCGGTTTGTTGTTCCTTTGTAGAAACATTGACATTTTTCAGATTTCCAATTAAGGAGAGAGTAGCTTCCGTCTAGTTTTGTTTCAGAAGTTTTGTCATATTTCATTATTTGCAATTCAGTGTAATTCGTGGCAATTCTGGCGTAATTTGTAAAGTTTTGCAAGTATTGTGCAACAAGATTGAGATTTGCAATCAAATTATATACATAGTTTGGAAAATATTGTTTAATTGTGTGTATTTTATTCCATTTTATCACCATTTTATTCTATTCTATATGTTTATTTGAATACTTTACCACAGAATCTTACTAGTCAAGTAACATTTATTTCCCTGACAAAAATTAACCATGGTTTTACTACAAGTGAAACCAAGAAACCATGGTTACTATAGTTAAAACATGCAACCACAAATTAACAATGGTTTTTCTTCACTAACCATAGGTTAACTATGGTATTTGTCATACAAATGGTAATCAATATGCCAAAAAACAAGATTACATAAACCTTTTCATAAGGGGTTTTAAAGCGCTTTATACAAAACAGATTGCTTCAAAGCAGCTTTACAGTAATAAACAAACAATGCTGTCAATGCTGGAAAATTCTTCAATTAGGAAACAATAAATTGAGTTATAATTACTTACATTATAGTGTCATTATTCACCTCAGTTCAATTGGCTGATTCTGTGTTCTCTTTCAATAGTGTCAAGTACAGTTAAACCCATATAGTTTACTGAAAATAATTATCTTTAAATTGTCTTTAATGTATTAAACACAACACAAAACAAGAAATGAGATGGAACTGACGCTGTGTTGGAAATGTTAGTGGCGTTTTTTTGTTTATTTATGAGTCTACCAGGCCAAAAGTGCACCATAGTTTAAGAAACACTTGCATTGTGATTGACAGGATTAGATTAACATACTCCTTCAGAACTTTGTGTAAAGGTAAGGACAAAAAGAGAAAGTAAGAAAAAAAGTAAAATGCATGTTTCAAGGACAGAAAGATCTCTGATCTGAGTGAGAACCTGAAAAGGTGGAGAAAGAGCCGAGACCAAAGGAATAAAGGTACGAAAAAGTACAAATGAGGGAGAGAGACTAAAGTTAGGCGGCGAGAGAGACAGAGAAGTACAGAGCTGGGCGGAAGGGAAAGGAAGGGTGTGAGAGATTGATGAGAGAGAGTGAGAAACTAATTCTCACTTCACTCTGGGCTGGAAGATTAAGGAAGATTAGAGAGATAGAGCGAGGGCGGGAGAGATGGAGTGATAACTTTTACTGCGTGCCATAGAGAGAGATCTTTGAATGGCTAATACCCCGAGAGAGGGAGAGATGGAATATACGAGTGATAAAGAGATGGAGCGATGGATCTAGAGAAGTAGAGAAAAGCTGACTCCAAAGACTCTTAATGACAGTGCTGTACTAAAAAAGAAGCGATACCCTACTCGCTATAATGCCTTTATTGATATGCGCATACAGAGAGAGGGGCCTAAACAAAGCTCTCATGTCGCCCGTCCACAAGATATTGCCGTAAGCCTGGCGAATACCTGTCCGAGCGGGCGAGAGCACACACATTAAAATTAAAGGGGGGACCATCAAAAGGACCGGCAGAGTCAATCCATTATGCGGGATTATCGAGTAAGCTTCTCCGCAGTAATGGATGTGGCTTTATAAACAAGAAAAAGCGAAGGAAGGCTAAACAAAGCACAGGGATTTCAGGAAAATAGGACGTGATCTCTGTGCTCCCAAGGTGGGGAATCTCCTCATCAAAGAGCGCTTAGTTGTGCAATACGCGGTACACATCCCGCTACGTGACTGCCGGCTGCTCCATATCTCTTATCAACCGCTGCCCTTTGTTCTTGAACACGACCTTGAGTGGTCAGAATTAGTCGCTGTAGGGTGGGAGGAAATGAGAAAACGGTGAGGAGGAGGACACTGTCTGGACGTCTACGGCAGAGTTACTACCTCTCGCTGAAGCTGAGCCAGACGACGCAAGGATGACTCCTGGAATGGAAAACGACCCTGAAATACAACCGAGCACAAAGCTGCGCTAACTAAGGCCGCTGTGGTATCGCTAAACCCCAACGCTGAATTACTGTTGCAGAAGGTTGTGGGAAAGTATATCAGCGTAACTTGCACAGCAGAGCTCGACATAAAAATGAATCTATCCTCCACAAAACCCCATACAAGCGCTACTTGGCTCCCATATAGGCCTTTAAATCTCTATCAAAATAACTCAATAAAAACGCTACGCTAACCAAAGAAACAGAACGGCACTTTATTGAGCCGTACGCTCGGGTTGTGCAGAACAACATCAAGCAAATGCGTGTCAGCTCGACCTTAAAAAAAAAGAACAAGCCAAGCTCTGCACGATGTATTATATGTGTCCCCAAATAAAACTACTAAAGACGTAAAAGCATCCAAATAAAACCAGCAGGCTATTAGAATGACTCATAACATAGTTCACTGCAAAGTACATCAGCAGTAACATGCAGCCCGCCCAAACCTGCCCGGAGGCTCAATACACATAAATTAATACATCAAAATATAGCGACAACGAGCGAGCCAGATCATTCCGTCAACTTACGTCTGTGCAAACAAATCAAAAGAGCTTTTACCTTCAAAAGAGCTTTTACTTAAATATAGGATTATTGATTGTGTGTGCGGTTTTATTAATCAAATTTCTTTTTTAGCCTTTTTTGTCCTATTATGTTTCTTTCTATGCTTTTCTGTGTCCTCATATCCTTTTGGAAATAATAATGCTCCTCGAGTTGAATCTGGTTGATTAAAGCTGGGGTTTTCATTGCAAAAAAATCAGTATCTTTGTCTACATCTTTATAAACAAGATCAGTTTACGTGAGAAAAGAAATTGCGTAAGATAAGACTAATTTTTGGCAGTATATAGTTGAATGTACTGTTGAATTATTAATCTTTTTCTTTCCCTGTTTGACAATTGTTTGCATAAATCAGTGAGGTTAATGCTTAGGGCAAGAAAAACTGTTTGCCAGTGGCAAAAAGATATATTTTCAGAATACAAGTCTTGTTATCTTATTCAATTTTGCTTCTCAAGTACACTACATTAGTCTTGTTTTAAGGATGTTTAGATAAAACAAGACAAAAAAAATAATTCTGATTAAGATACTAATTATTTTGGAGCGTTGCCTAAAATGAAAACATGTACCTCCTAAAAAAATGACCCGTGTACAGAAAATAACAAAACAGAAAATGCGTTTGAGATTGGGGCAAAGTCATTAGAATTACAAAAATAACTGTCAACAGCTTGCTAAAGCGCAAGAGGACCAATGAGAATGAAAGTCACCCGTACAGAGAGATATATGCTAATGAGGCAGGGCGCGCTGTGACTCCAAGCAGGGGGATTAAAAAGCGAAAGCAGATGAGTTTTACAGTCCCGCTTGCTGCTGCGGTTCTTTGCTGCACTGTGTACCTAGTGTTTTGTGGAGTATAGAGAGTGCCGCTAAAGCAATTGTGCATTTATGAATGTATAACATAATCCTAGCGTCCTTTCGCTTGTCATATATCACCGCATAGCTTGTGTAAGCTTTTGTGTAGGTATAAAAGCCCATGTACATCAGCAACCACCAGTATGACACATCATGAAGCTGCACTTTCCCTTTTAACGAGTCTAATTCACTGTAGCTGTTATTGAGCGTATTGCTCTGAAATTCCACATCTTGCATAACTTGACAGTTGAATGGAGGCTTTTAAAGGAACTAAAGAGGCGTTTCGGATCAGACTTTTAGCTTGAACATCTGATGTGAAGACAGCACTGCAGATATTCAGTAGCTTGCACTCTACTGTAGCTGACGCTGCAGGATTGTCAACACGCAAGTATGCTAACATTCCATTTCAGTGAGCGTTAGCGCTACCCTAGAGGTCTGCGTGAGACTGATTTTGCCTTCCCGCTCCTGCGAGTTCCATTCCACACCCACCCGCTCACAATTTTTTACTTAGTGTCCATCCGTTCCGGACTTATAATGGTTTTCTTCCTAGCTTCCCGCTCCTGCACTGTTAGGTTCTATTCCCTTAAACTTGCATTTTTTTTCATTATTATTTTTTCCCCAGGTATCAGAAAGCTTTATATTCTTCTTAATAATGGCATAAAAAGTATTGGCATGTAGGCATTTTACTGCTGAATTTTTGTCTTTAACTACCATAAACACAAAATGTCTTCCTCTCAGGGTTACATTTCCATAGAAAATATAAATATACACCAAAGTTGGAAATGTAATGAAAACAATATTTCTTGGAAGTTAATCTGAACAGACAATTTGTAAACCATGTGTTGTTTATTAAGGATTTTTTTTTTTTTTAATTTAAGAACGCAAAACACTATTTTGGTGGGACTGGTGTTGCTATTGTTAACTAAATCTAAAACATAATTTTTGTTCATTGAAACAAAGCTGAAACCAGATCAAATTAAATGAAATCTTTACACTTAAAAAAAACTTAAACATAAGACAAGATTAGAGATGTTGCTTTGACAACTAACCGAAATAAGTTTAGCTTAAAAAAAAATTAAAAATGAAAAAAACAAACAAAATCACATTACTAAAAAAATGGAAAGCTATTTCAAAATTGTAAAAAGTACTATATAATATTATATAAATAATATTAAAATAACACTGCACGTAAAAAAAAGTCAGCAAAAAGAGAGCACAATGTACTGTATTAATATAATAGTATTTTACAGGTGTTTTACCTGTGTTTTGAATTTTGTACTTCACTCTGTTGTAGGGTTAACAGAAATATCCATAAAATTACTGGATAATAAGGGCAGAAAAATAACACTATATATTCTGTTTTATTTTGCTTCTCTATGAATACTTGCCATGATCATTCATGCAAAGAATCACTGAGTCATTTTTGTTCCATCTAACTGTGAGTTCAAAACTGATTTGTTCAAATGTGTTGGACTCCCCAAAACTGCATAGCTGAGAAACTGTTTTTCATATGCATTACTAAAAAAAGTAACTTTCTTCTCTTTCAAACTCCCAATTTATTCATAGACTTCTGTTCAGGCAGCCTGCTTCAGCCACAACTCGAACAACAAATATAATCATCCAACCTGCCACACAGGAGCTGGTGGTTTGTGGGGCCAAGGTGTGTTAGCAATATAGTCACAGAAATGCCTCGGGCATCTCACAAAACCCAAAAACAAACTTAAACCCTTATTTTTTTAGCGCCCCACAACACTAGCATTCAGCTAGCACTGCTCTGAGTTTGTTAGCTTGATCAGTACCTACAGCTATAGCGAATCCCTTAAGCCTAGAACTAAGCGAAGGTAGTTCTAATGACATATCGGGAAAAAAAACGCTCTAGGCTACAAAACCCCTCAGAAGTAAATTGAGATATGGTAAGAAAGCGTGTGATTCGGTTATATTTGGGTTCACGTAAGATGTCAGTTCTGAGCGTCGAAAGTAAGGCTATCCAGCAGATGGCTTGAACAAAGCCAATCGATCTGTGTTTGCTGAAGAAGTTCACTTTATCGCTATTCAGCTAGAGGATGTACCCTGTGGAGCTACTGTACTGCTGCTTTTTTCTGTTTCCATAAACATTTCAGAGACTAGTATCCATAGGCAACAATGGAAGCATTTGTTGTTGTATGAACTTACTCGAGCATTTAAAAAAAAAAAAAAGGCTTGAGGTTAAAGATCTTGGCTTTTAATCAAAAAGCTGTAGGTTCAAACCTTGTAAGGATTGATCAATGGATCGCGCCCTTGAGCAAGACACTTTACCCCAAGTTGCGCCACAGGGGCCCTTCCATAATAAGCGTATTGTAAATTGCTCTGGATGAAACCATCAGCTTAATGACAAATGAGAAGTAATTAGTAAAATGAGCTATTAAGGGTCATTATTCTCTTTCAGGCTTTATGACAAAGGCATTGTCTTTTTCTTATGAACTGTAGTGTTTAAAATGTTAAAATTTCTTGGTTAACCCAGAGCTATTTAGATGTTTTCAACTTCGATGTCTTCTGCCTGTCCAGCTGAGCTTCTACAGGAAGTAAGAGAGGCAGTTTATGGTCTCTTGGAAAGTGCTTGTGTGTGGAGAGAAATAAACAGAACTAAGGCGCTTTAATCTGTTGAAGTGGTATTATATCCTGTTTAGAGGCTGTGTCAAGTATTTTATAAAAGACAGGTGTGTGTGAAACTACAGCCTTTTATATTTAAATTGGTTTGTCAATTTAACATGTTAATTAAGTAAGAATAATAAATAAAAAACAACAGAGCAATTTCATTTTAAGTGCTATATTTATGTTTTTGCATGTTTCACCTGATTTTCACTGGTCTCCAAGCTGGGCAAAATGATCTATAAGATGATCTACTTTTCAGCTGGTCAGGCTGGGACCTGAAAATATTATTATTATTACAATTCTTATATTATTGTTGCTTTTGTTAAAATAATCAAAAGATGGTCACAAGATAAATATTCAGATACAAAAGAACTTTGCCTGTTGAATATTAAAAACAAATGAACAAACAAAAAATCTGGATCTCCATGTTTGCCATGCAAATCAACTATTCCTGCTCATCTTTGTTTTTCTTCATCCCAATGCATTCTTATGGCAATTCATACCAACTTTATGTTTTGGGTAATTGGTAGCTAATTTGTGTGAACTTGTGTGAAATTTCCATAAGATCTGCTACGATCTGAAGCCCCACGTTGGACCCCCCCCCCCCCCTCATAAAAATGAGCATGTTTCTGTTCGAATCATATCTAAAAATTAGTATTTGGATTGTCTTCATTTGGGACTTTTCTCAGCAAATATAGATTTCTTAATTAACCAGCATGTAAATAATTCAATAAAATGTACTCATTTGACATCTTGACACATTTGCCTTATTAACCTTGTGTATGCATGCAGTGAATCCACACAAACATACGCAGAGCTTTTGCTGAGTGGAGAGAGTCAAAGATTGCAGAGGCCATTCCGTAAAATGTCAGGTGCTGTTCTGAAGGGATCAGATAGCTTTTTGATGTCAAGAGCCACTGAGGCAGAAGAAGAAGAAAGACTCTTGATGGGCATCAGGTGTAATTTCAGCAAATGTTTCCGCACTTTCTGACTCACCAGCAAATCTTCTCTGGCAACTCTCTGTCTGTGAAACACTAGCATACATGAGTTGCAAAAACCGATGACTGAACAGAAGTTATCATTATAAGATGTAACTAGACAGCTTGAAAGTCCATTTTCCAGTGTATAGTGCGGCGTAAAAATAAAATTGCAACCCTCCTCACCATTTATCACAAACGACTCGGTTAGAATCATTAAATCATAAGACAGACACAGAGGTGAATGGAAATGGGTTGTGGTGTGTAAATAAAGCAGTTTGCCAGTTTACTAGAACTGCAGTATAATACTTGGTTAAATCTCAATGTAAGTGAGAAATTCATATCAATGGTTTCTAAAGCAGATTCGAACAGTTTTTGGAGATGTCAACGGATATGAAAGTATTGCACTTGTTGGAGGACAATATTTTAATTTGTAATTTAATGCTAAGAATAAAATGAATTTAGGTGGTTTTAGGCCTTTAGTGCATTTTTTTTTAAGCGAGAGTTAATGGAAGTGATCTGGGGCTCATTGCATAATGACAATTTTATGATAAAAACAATGCAAAATATGTTTTTTGGCCATTAATATTTAATTAGCATATATTAGATTTCTGAAGGGTGGTTTTATATCTGAAAACTAGAATAATGGCTGCTGAAAATTCATGAACCACATGAATAAATTACATTTTTAAATATATTTAAATTGAAAACCATTATTTTAAATTGTAATACTATTTCACATTTAATTATTCCGAACGTTTGATCAGTAGTGTATATATGTCTCGCCACTGGCAAAAGGTTAATTTTAGACTGCAAACACGTCAAATACCAAAAGGTTTCCTATCTTATCTCTTGCTCTGTTTGCTAACCCCGGTGCATCTCTTGTAGCCATTTATGAATTTTTAAAAGCTCAGTAATGTGTGTGAATACTGATTATGTTATTAATGAGGTGCTTATGACAGGAGGGTCAGAGGGAGGCCATGTTTGCCATTTTCCCACTGTACTTTTAGCGCCCAAGAACCGTCAGCCATAATCAGATTACCGATGGCAAGATTTCTCCAGTTGGCTTGTGGTGTGGGAGGCAGATTGATTGTCTCTTATAGGCTGTTTTGTAACAGAGGGCTCCGAGATTGTTTATCTCTCTCGCGCTTGTCCCGTTTCATCTGCCGATTGCTGAGTTTTCATTTCCTCTCCTCCGCTCGCCCCGGCGGAAGCGCTCTCAGCGTGCCGAGGCCCTGCGCGGTTTTAAGCCCCTTCTTGTCTTTTGTGTTAAAATGATCCTTTTATATTAATCCTCCAGACGGGAACCACCCTGAAGTGGACTTATCCTTGCCACTTATCAGAACGTGGAAACCATCTAGATTATGTTCCCTCTGTCCTTTTCCGTCTACGATGGTGTTGTTTTTCACCCCTTCCAGCTTGTTTCTTGAGTGTCCCGAGAGAGCCGGCATTTTAAAAAAACACCGACCCCCCGTCGACAACCCATGCTGGCGTAGTCACGGCATACTGATCAGCAGTTTAGTAATTTCACCTCGGGTAAAATACAATTGTAGGACGATGGATTTTATCCATTTAGATGTAGATACATCTTCCTTTTCAAACAGAATGCCTTGTGCACTATCCCTCTGCGCTTTGGCAGATTTCCCTCGTTGCTGTGGCTCTCAGATCTCTTGTTTCACACTCAAGCTTTTGTGAGGGAGGGAAGACTGACTCTCTCAAAGTCATTTTTGTACTTCTGTGCTGCTGAAGGTCTCTCAGCGGGGAGCACCTGCAGTCACCATACACTCCGCACAGCATTAGTTTGCCTATATTTGTAGGCGGAGCCTTGTTTTTTTTTGTTACAGTGGCAATAAAGAGGCAAATGCTGGGCCTTTTCTTTGCTTTTATTTCCTTTTGGTCCAGAAGGTTGTTCTCTGGAGTGCTACAGCAAGAGAGGCAAAAACATAACAAAGCTAGCTTTATTTATTTTCTCTGCCATGTGTGGGATAATGTTTCCTAGAGTACGAGTGCGCTTCTGATCTGAAATCAACTGCGGAATGTTGTGAAGTGTATGCAATTTTTATAGTAGCTTTGTTCCAAAACTTAGAGAGCTGCCTTACTGCCTACATACTAACTGAAATACAACTTCAGAAGGGACTGATTTGGAATACTTTACGTAGGAAGCAACTCATACGAACAGCACTCTGCAATACTATAATAAACATGCATTGAACACACAATGTAGTTTAGTTTTCAAAAAAGTGTAGATTTTATATATTTTTCTTATCATTTAATATTTAAATTAATATTTAATATAAATTAATTAAATTAATATTTAATATAAATATTTTCTAATAATAATGCACAGTATATCGGCGCCAGATCAGTTGCTGGCCAATATTAGTATTTCATTTGTTTGTTTATTTTATTCTTAGTGATTAGACATATTTTTTTAGTGATTAGACATTTTTATGCATTATTTTCATACTGTATGTTTATTTATGCATGCTCATTTCCCTGATATTTACATTTAGATTATCTTGGCCAACACTGAAAGTTAATCCTTAAAAACACTAATAATTTAATAACACTGTAATCTTTAGCAACTCTCAAAATGAATGTCCAATTTTCATAGTTTATTTAGACAAAATACTGTTATATGTTTGATGTTGGCTGAAAGATGAAAATCGCTTTCTGCTTATTGTTATTGGCCATAATAATATCAAAGCATTACTATTTCTGTCCTTTTTTAATACACCATCTTTGGGTTCTTTTTTTTGTACTGAACTTTAGTGCACTTGGATTGTCTTATTGTGAAAGATACATGTGATGCTGCTTAAAATTTGTTTAAAGCAAGTTTTTTTTAGGAAGCAGTGTAATTAAGTTGCCTACTTTTTGGAACAGCCTTGACGTTGAGAGCCCGTTTATGATGTCTTACATGCCCAAAATGCACTAGGCATTGGAACAGAGTGTATATGTAGCACTTTGTCTGCATGAATGTGTTTCTGGCTTTCTGATTGAGAACAGTGTTTTGTGGGTAGGTGTTATATGTGTGAGAGTGAGAAATAAATGGCGAGTAAGGAGTACGGAGGAGAATCGTAATTAAAATTTTCAGTCTCGTTAAGTTGGTGACAGCCTTCACTGCACCATGGGTTCTGGCGATCGATGGAAAAGATCTGCCTCCAATACTAACGAACCAAGAGATTTCGAAGCCCTGGGGAGAAAAAAATTAATTAAAAATATTTATGGCCCCAATTAATCAGTTCAGTGAGATACTCTGATTGTCCGTGGGGCGTATGGATGCGTGTCGCATGAAGTGAAAGGCAAGTCTGAAAAAGATCTGATGCTGTCACGTTCTTCTGTTCAACACATACACACACACACCCACACACACACACACTCCAGTTTAAGGAGCGAGTGCTCATGACACCTTCGGCTGTGCACTTTTACCCTGCATTGATTCTCCTAACAGCATCAGAGAGACCACATAGTAACAGGGCGTTGTGCTCAGTCTCTCGCTCGCGTATGCTGTTCATGTCGAGCATGAGGGTACTCCCACCACAGATGTGACAATGTCGATATGCTGGTTTACTCTATGCTCTCAGCTGTTACCCTGGTGCCATGACAATAGAGCAATCCAGCCACCTGCATTTTACGCCCCTTGCATGAGCATAAGCCATTATGGGCATCATTACGTGTTCACACCACTTTTTGAAATAGATTGCAGCAGGATTTAATTCAGTGAAAGCATAGCTGTTGCAAGAATAGCAGCAATTTTGTCACATAACTACACTTAATGCTTATTTATTGCTTCCCTATTGATTTTCTGTGACTGTGTATTATATTGTATTATATTGTATGCTGATTAATTAATTGGTTAACTGTTCACTTTCTGTAAATATGGTTTGGTGTTTCAGTTTGTCTGTTGTTGCAAAAACATGAAGATGGTACTTCAAGCATGAATGACTCTAATGGAATTTTTTTAATGAAATTTACATACAGGTCAGGGGGCATGATTAATTGCATAATTTTGTTTTTCACATTACTTTCTTTATGATTAATAACACTAGCTTAATGCATTAAATCGAAATCAATAAAATAAACGTGTTCCTGTGTCAGGTATTGAATATGTATATAAATGGTTTATTAAAAGTAGGGCGGATCAGAACCCTTAATCCCTGTATGCAAATGAAAATGCTACCATGTTGTTCATATAAAATATATACCGCAAGTTCATTTAAGCACTTGAATTGGTTAAAAAGAACGATTGCTTTTCCAAATCATTGTGTGAATTTAGTTTTATGTTGAATTGCTACTTACCATGCAACTGAATTGATGTTTAAATAATTTAGTTTCTAATCAAAGTGCTATAATTGTTTACGTTTCAATTTCGAACTGAAGAAATATTCTATATTAATATAATTAAACATATTTTTATGGTGAAGTCATACAGTCCTCCAGAGAAGTCTGCAATTACAATGTCAATGTGTTCAAATAACTTTTAGACTGTTATTTTTAATGTTTTTATTAAATCAAAATCATTCTATATTCTATTGTAATTGTACAATACTATCTATGAAAACTGTACAATACTATGGTATTTTGCACGTGCAACTTAGTTTTATTGTAAATGGAAAAAAAGAATTCCTTCATTTTAACAAACTTACTATTAATACAGATGCTGCTTCATTTGTCATTCATCTCATTGCTGGAAAGTGTTCTAGAATACTTAGGACTTTGTGGTGACGTTCATGACCGTTTTGCACATAGAGATGATTTTTCTAACATGACTTTAATGGACCATTATTAATATTTATGAGTCATATCCATGACCTCACAACCAGCATGTCGTCTTGTTCATATCCCATCCACTTTTAATGCAAAGTGCGATTAGCGTTTAGCACAGCTATTACTTTGCTGACTTTGCTTACTTTACTGCTTAATTCTTCTTCATTCTTCAAGTTGGCAACAGCTTTATTGATTTCTGCCTTAGAAAGGGCTCTTTGTAGCTTTTTGTAGCCTTAAGAAATTCCTCTTTTTTTGTCACTTGGCTCCATCAGTGGAGCGTAGGCAGAGCTGCATCAAAACACCTAATAAAAAAACCAAATATCCTGCAAAGTATTGTAATGCAGAACCTTTTTTGCTGAAGTAAGACATATTAGTTGTACTTGAACTATGCAGGTTAATTCAGGGCAGAATTTTGAATCACAAATGGGAGCTCTTTCCCCACCAAGTCCATATTTGCATGTACATTTGTATACTGTAGATGGGTGAGTAAATAGGCTGAGCGAAATATGCAAAGACAATTTGTGCCACTCGTAATTCTCTGTGTGCATATTTTGGGGGACTGGAGCATGAAAACGGTTTTATTAAGATACACAGCTTTTAAATGTATCCAGCATGGTTACTTGTCATTTTGCAGACACTTTATTTAAAGTAACACTGTAATTGGAGGGACAGTCTGCCTGGAGCAGAGGCACTTAAACAAGCTGGTGTTAAGAGCCTTAGTCAGGGGCAGAGCGAGGTTAAGTGTCTCACTCAGGAGCACAACAGTGGTAGAGCAAGAGTGCTGTCACAGAACCTCTCCAGTGGGACAATCCTTCCTGGAAATAAACCAGCGACCTTTGTGTTAGCAACCTGGATCTTTGTAGCGTTAGACTGCAACTTCTTTCCTATCTACTGTTAAATTACTAAACCAGTCCTACATTAACGCGTTATCATCTGAGGTAGCTCCAGACGTCAAATAAAAACCTTATGTTTGATATCTGGAGCTAATTTAGATGATGACTTAATTAAGCAGGTTTGGTTTTAACATTGACTTGTACAGGTTGAAATCAGTGCTGCCAAACGATTTAATCGCGATTAATGGCATCCAAAATAAAAGTTTTTGTTTGCATAATATATGTGTGTGTACTGTGTATATTTATTATGTATATATAAATACAAACTATATGTATTTACATGTCTATATTTATATTCATATAATTTATATTGTAAATAAATATATTTAATATATAACAACATATTTTTCTGAAATATATACAGTACATGCATGTGTTTGTTTTTATATATATACAGTACATAATAAATACACACAGAACACA
>SCHK01019803.1:0-13819 GCA_004124795.1 Poropuntius huangchuchieni
ACCTGCTCTTTCTTGTGTGTGTTGTCAGTTTTCTCTTTGGTCCACGATGTATTTTTCATGAACATGATGTGTGGCGTGAGAGCAGCATGGGTTGTCGGACATAGCAACAGTAACGAAGCGGGGCTGGTCTTTGCAAAGGGTCAATTGCGAGTTTATATTTCTTAATTGCAAGTTATAAACTCACAATTACAAATTTACATCTTGAAATACAGTTTTTTTCCCGCAGAATTGCGAGTTATAAACTCACCATTGTGAGTTAACATCTCATAATTAAGACTTTTTTCTCAGTTACAAACTGACAAAATCAGAATTGTAAGGAAAAAAGTCAGAATTCTGATAAGATAACTCGAAAAGGCAAGAAAAAAGACACAATTACCTTTTTTTTTTTTTTCTTTCTGTGGCAGAAATAAACTTCCATAATGTTAAATAATAAATGGCTCTCAGCTCATTCTGCCTGTTGTGCCCCTCTCCTCCCCCTCTATTTTTCTCTTTTTATATGCATACGCAGATGTTTAGGGGTCTTTTTGCTGTTGGGGCACTGGAAAGGGGGTTCACTGAGTTCGGCCCATCTGCACCCAGATGTGTGACAGAGACACATCTCTATGTTCATGACTCTTCCCGTGGGCCCATGCATGCCTGAGTGAAAGGGGGACAGGGAATATTTTGGCAGCACCGAAATATTTTCTAACACATAGAAATCAAACTCTCATTCAGTGATCAAACAGAGCATAAAAACAGTCTGAAAACACATCTGAAATACATTTGAAAAGCCCTCCAAATCCATTAAACTTCAGAAACATTACTAAGTTGACTAAATAGGCTAAAAATGGTTTGATAATATATTTGCATATTAAAGCCCTGTTCTGGCACTCTCTGGGACAGTTGAAACTCTTGTGCAAGTCACTTTCTGGCTGGTATAATTAGGCGACTGTATCCCTCTGAAGCTGTTCAGCGCCAGCTGTTATATGACTGGATGTCCAGAGGGAGCTGCCTTCATTGTAATTAACTCACGCCGAAGAAAAAAAGAGGGCCACCTCTCCAGGTACAAGACTAGCGGTCAGTTTGGTGTCCACGAGCGTAGTACCTGCTCTTCACAGCTTGTTAACCGTGGTCAGAATATTTCGTAATACCAGAGTGACTGCTCTTATGAAACATTGTAACATTTTCTATTCGAGTCCCATTTTTGTTAACAAAATCTCCTGATTCATCTTGTTTATTTTAAGAACACACATTCATCTTTCTTTCTCGGTCAGCCCCTATAAACAGATCCTCAGTGCAATGTGGATTCTCCTAGGCAAGGTTGAAGCATATATTAAATGTGCAATACAAACACGTTTTGACAGACAGACAGACAGGGCAGGAATTCCCATTGAAGGTGAGGGATGCTAATGATGAAGGTCAGATTTAGTGGAAGTCAAAGACTAATGTTATCAAATTTTGTGACAGTTGTAGCGTCTGCATAGGGGTGGGCGATATGGCAAATATCATATCACGATTTTTTTTTTGAAATATCACGATTTTCATGTTGGTTTTACTATTTAGCAAGTTGTCTGAGCAGTACAGCCAAACTAATTTGCCTATTATAAACACAAAGTTTTCAAGGTAACAAAAATATAAAAAAGAATGGCAGATATTTAGGCCAAGGTGGGTAAAGATAAAGATATTTATCATTATTTTATCTTCATTATTAAATAATTAGAACAAAGATTCAAATTTCAAATATTCATAATTTCACAAACAGTGTTTTATTTTTAGGTACAATAGGTGTATTTAGCAGGAGCATTCAAAAAATAGTGACTGTTTTTTCCTACTATCAAATTCATTGTAGACCAGCAACTGTTTGGTTACCCACATTTCTTCAAAATATCTTCTTTTGTGTTCATCAAAAGAAAGAGATTAATATAGGTTTGGGATAACATGTGAGTGAATAATAACGACAGAAATAACATTTTATGGTGAACTCTCTCTTTAATGACAGTCGGCAGCATGTTTAGTAGGCTACTGTCGCTTTAAGAGCTACACGCATATAAAGGCACGCATCCGTTTTCTCTGCAGTTTACTTTCATTTTAGACAGAACTAACTGCATCTATACATAAACCTTGTGTGTTTTGACAGAATTAGCGCAAAAGATAACTTAGTTCAGTAATCAGGCGCTATTTGACAGGGTTTTTAGTGCGCGCGCTTCATGCGTACGTGCTCAGAAAAAACGCATGTCAGAACAGCAAATGATTGAAATGTTTAGGCAGCAAGGCTTTAAAGCAGATGCAAATAATGTACTTTTGTGATTGCGAATAAGTGCAGGGTCAAGTGAGAGTAACTCTGCCGCGGAGTTAACACTGATGTGAATGTATGTGGCGTTGTACAGTATATTGATACGGCAGCGCCAGAACTGCAGCTGATAGAATGTGCGCTGTAGCACCATACGATATTTCTTCAAAAGCAGATCGTGGAGATATTTTTATCACCCACGATCAAAAATCGTCCTATCGTACACACCTACGTCTGCAATAGCAACATTCAGGCTAAATCGCTTGGTGTGGTTCCTAAGCTGACATGGGGTCAGTGAAGTCACATTATCCACTGGGAAAGATCCAAGTAGTGACACAGGAATAACTTCACTGCTGTTCCAGGATGCTGGTTACAGTCACGTTACACAATACAGCACATTACAGTCTTTGTTAATTGTTTTTTAAAGAACATATTTTAACTTCAAAAGTATTTGAGCCAAATATTTAAACATTTTAATTAAATATTGAATAAATAATTAAATAAAATATTATTGAATTGATTAATTAAAAACTAAAATGTTAGTAAAGTTCATAGCAACCATTTATTTACAAATAAATAATAAGTAGTAATATTTTAATATCACAAGTAATTCAGCCATCACCAACACCATTGATATCAGAAGTCATGTAAATAAATATTTTTTAATTTAATAAATAATAATTATATATTAGTAGAATTCATAGAAATCCATTTACATATATGACATTTGTGAATAATATCAAAAGTAATTTGGACATCACAAACAGCTTGGATATCAGAAGTTATTTAATTATTTATATATTATATTTTTAATAAATATATAGTATTATTTTATAACATATGTATAATACATATATTTAATATTTATCAAACACTTTGATATCAGAAATTATTTAAATAATTATTATTTAGTTTAATAACTAATATTTAAATATTGGTTCACTGCATAGAAATCCAATTACATATATATTTATTAAAACAAATATTTAAATGTCAGATGTAATTTAGCCATTGCAAACAGCTTTGATGATAAAAGTTATTAAAATAAATAAGTAAATAAATAAATATGATCTAGCTGAATATTTAATAATTAAATTAGTAAAATTCACAACAGTCTGTTCACTGTTCAATTATTTCACAAACTGTTTTGATATNCAAAAGTTATTAAAATAAATAAGTAAATAAGTAAATATGATCTAACTGAATATTTAATAATTAAATTAGTAAAATTCACAACCGTCTGTTCACTGTTCAATTATTTCACAAACTGTTTTGATATCAGAGGTTGTTAAAATAAATAGTTTATTAATAGTTCAAATTAAGAGCCATCCATTTACCCATATATTTATTAATAAAACTATTTTAATATAATAATATTCAGCTGTCACAAACTACTATGATATCAGAAGTCAATTAAAAAAAAAATTATTAATTGATAATAATGTTGAAATATGTCATAGCAAACAATGTTAATTTATGATATTTATGAATAAAAATACAAAATAAAAAATTATAAATTGGGGATTCGTGAACTAAGCATACATTAATCGCCCCACAAAAGTTACATTGGTTAATTTAGATTAACTAGTTTTTAATTTAGACCCTTGAATCCAGGTGTACCCTTGTCCTCTAAATCCATTCATATGTATTCACAATGTGTTCTTTTTCTTAATAAATTGTGTAATTGTTCTGATCTGATCGCAGGAAGGATTAGTCATTGTCTCAAGCTCTGCTGTGAATTCTCCAGTGACATTAGCCAAAACAACCACACATGTCTACCGGAGGAGGCCAGAGCATTGTATTGTCTGTTTACTGACACGGGTTCCTGCTGCTAAGCAGTGGGCGAACGTTTCTCTTAGAGCCGCGCTGATCTTTAGACGTGACGCCATTCCTGCGAGGATAGCCGAGGTTTAGTCTAAGAACCACCTGCCGCAGCAGTTGGACTGGATTTGTACGATACGGAGAAAGACGGCAGGATTGAGTCAGAGGGCTGAGTTAGACTAAGGTGCTCCCTGGTTACGGATCAAAGTGCTAAGGTACTCCAGATGGTTGGGACAGGTAGCTCAAATTATTTCTTAATGGAAGCTAATGGTCCATGAAGACACTTGGCCTAAGAAACGTTCAAGTGTGCCGGCTATAAAACACTAACTATCCCTGGACATCGATCTGTCAGTTTTAGAGGCTGTAGTGTGTGCTGAGACTTTTAACTCCTCAAATGTTTGTTGTGTGAGGGCTGTTGCTTACTTACAAGGGAATTAAGGGTTCAAGGGTGACCAGATGGCAATCTGTAGGCTAATCCGTACACCTGGTGTGTCAGTAGGGCAAAGGTTCAAACCCTGAAATTACAGTAGCGCTAGGAACCTTGGAAAGGGGTCATCTATCTAGACAGATAGTTATAAAACATGAAAAAAAAAAAAAAACTAATTCAAAATAAACGAAATAAATATTTTAATTCTTATTTTATATATATTAAAAATAAATGTGTAATTTTTGTATATTTTTGTCTATTTTGTGTATTTGGTCAATAATATTGAAAGAAGTCTTTTATGCCCATCCAGACTGTATTTATTTGATCAAAAATCTTTGTATGAATAGCTCTTAAAAAACCTTACAAAAACCTCTTTTTAAAAATTTATGAGATATCCACTTTGTTTGTATGTTTGTTATATGTTACATTGAAAATGAACATTAAAATCTTTAGTTTTTAAGTAAATTTTCTATATTTAAATATGCTGCCATTTAGTCAATAAGATTTTTATTATGTTTTTGAAATAGGTCTGTAATGCTCACAAAGGCTGCATTTATTTTATTACAATTTAAAATAACTTTTATGTTATCTTTTAAAATATAATGGTGGCAAGGCTCATGTTACGTGATCCTTTATGAATCATTATAATATGCTGATTTTCTGCTCAAGAAACATTTTTTATTATTATCAATGTTGAATTTATCAATGGAAACGGTGACACTTTTTTGCAGGATTACTGAACAGAAAGTTTAAAAGAAGCATTTATTTGAAATAGAACACTATAAACATCTTTTCTGTCACTTTTAATGAATTTAATGCATCCATGTCAAATAAAAATACTAATTTCTTTGGAGAAAGAAAAGTCTTACTGACCTCAAACTTTTGTACGGTAGTGTTTTGCTATAAAATCATGCAACAAACCCTATACATTATCATATTTCATATATGATTTTTATTGTTATTATTTAGCTATCCTTCCTTAATTTTGTACCACTCTTTATTTGACCTTTTGTCTTTCTTCCTTTTGTCTGTAGGAAAACCCATACCTGTGTAGTGACGAATGCGATGCCTCCACCAAAGAACTCGCCCATCCTCCAAAGCTGATGAAAGATCGCGAGCGAACCGGACTCATCACGTACTGGCAGACAGTAACATGGAGTCGTTATCCTGAGCCTCTTCTGGCCAACATATCCTTATCCTGGAACAAAAGCCTGGAGTTAACAGATGACATCCAGATAACCTTTGAGTACGGGCGACCCACAACAATGGTGCTGGACAAGTCCCTGAATTATGGACGAACCTGGCAGCCTTACCAGTACTACGCCGACGACTGCATGGAAGCCTTCGGGATGTTGCCAAAGAGGGTGCAGGATCTGTCGGCCACGAACGTGACTAGAGTCATATGTACCGAGCAATACTCTCGCTGGGTCGGTTCCAAGAATGAGAAGAATGTGCGGTTCGAGGTCCAGGAACGCTTTGCCATATTTGCTGGGACAAAATTACAAAACATGGACAACTTGTACACACGCATGGAGAGTATGAAAGGCCTCCGAGATTTTTTCACCTTCACAAACCTGCGGCTTCGGCTGCTGAGACCGGCGCTCGGAGGAACATACGTACAAAGAGACAACCTGCTCAAGTACTTTTACGCCATCTCCAATATCGAAATACCAGCAAGGTAATGATGCACAACACCGTGTTTGTGTTACTCATGGATATCTTTTTCGTGTTTAATTGCTCATTTTCAGGCTTTTATTGAGAGAAAAAGTAGAAATTATGGGAGAAAAGATGGAGAATGGTGTCAGAACACAGGAGAAAATCATATTTTAGGATTTCGAGTTTGTTTAATTACAGTTCAAAGAAATAAATTGGACATCACACCAAGTCTAAGTTTACACAACAGTGATGTAGTCAAAAACGGAAAGGTTTTTCCCTTGCGTTTTCAAAAGGTTTCACGGATACATGACAACGTTTTCAAAACGATTCGCATTTACACTTATCCGCGAAAATGGCCAAAAACGCTGTAATACATATGCCAGGCCAGTAGTTGGCGCTGTCACCTTGTTAGTAAATAGTACCTGTAGGGAAGTGTCGATTATATGATGTATAAGCGTTAGCAAACTCTTGAGCATCAACAACTGTACCATGTACTCCGCCATTGTTGTGCATGTTTGTTCGCGTTTGCCACAATCGACACATACTCCGCATGTCTACATACCTACGTACTACGCACATGCATGACGTCACTGTTTTCAAAGATTCCCGTATTTGGTATTTACACGGAAACGATAAAGGTGGGATTTTCAAAAACTTGCACTTTGAAACCTGTTTTCAAAAATATGCGTTTTCAGTTCCAAAAACGCCGTTGTCGTGTAAACGAACAGGCAAAATGCATAAAACGTTTCCCGTTTTTGGCTGAAAACGTTGTCGTGTAAACGACCCCTAATATTCATGAACTGATCAGTTTAATTGTTTCTCATACATGTGCTAACCTGTAGACCAGGCCTACAGCGTTCTGCTCTTCTAAACCGAAATCACTGGAAGTGCAGAACGAACCCAACCTTCCAGGGTGGTTGTTTCACATAACTTTATGAAATATGAATGCATCAAACCTTCATCTTGGTAGGACTGATAAATTTGGGTCTCACGAAGATACTCTGGAGCTGCAAGGCCTTGAAGATCTTCCATGCTGACTTGGCATTGAAACTTGGCAATGCTTTAGGTTTCGGCAGATAGCATTTTTTAACTTTTTTGATAAATATTGCATGCATGCATGCATATCTTAATGCACATCAAAAAGGCATTCACTTTCGCTCCTGGAATTTGTAGGTCAACTAATGCATGAATTAGACGTATGTAAAAAAGTTGAACCTGTTCAAACTCATGAATGTTAATTAGGTAACAATGTTCAACAAGTAGCCTAAAAATGTAAGATTACTTGCATGTTTCTTCAGTCAGTTGATCACCAGTGCTAGATGCTTCTGTCAAGTTGTGTGGACAAACATAACGGACCTCTAAAAATATTACAATTATTGCCCAAACTTCGAACTTCAGCCTAAAAAAGTAAGCCCTGCTGATCCGTCTTTATAAATGTCCATAGAGAAACATCTTGGCATATTTCAAACTAGTCGTTCTATAAGTTAAAGTGATCAGTTGGCATGCACAGCTATGATAAAAATGTCCAGCAGTGAAGGGGGATCAATGCACGGCCCAAACCTCCGGTAATGCAAACCCTCAATCAATACTTATTCTGGTATGTCAGAGAGGAAATTGTTTTAACGGCGACAGGGAATGGGATGGGTTAAGTAGACAAATGGACAAGCAGAAAGCGGCCTATCAGAGTGCTGACTGATGTTCCAGTGCTTCACAATGAGAGGAGTGCTGGAGAGGAAATGTTAAGCTAATACCCAGCGGAAAATCGTCCTGGGATATTTTATTCATTCCACAATATTGGGATGCGTTTCAGCTGCATTTGAATAATAAAAATGGCACGGCCTCCCTGATGGCCTGGCCTGCGAGTATTCATCTAAATGGAGTCCGCGGGGTTGGGGGGTGTTGGGCACGATAATCAGATCAGACTCCACGACCGGTGACGCTTCCTGCATCACGGTCCATTTCCTCCATCATCAAGCATGCGCTAATAATCAGTGCTAATAGCCTATAATAAGATGGGCCAAGAATCCTTAATTGAGGAAGATGAAGTGTTACTTGTTTAAAGCAATTAAGGTACGCTGTTAATTTCCCTATTTACCTCTTTATTTTGTGGCTTGTTTGCCAGGAGATGTTACGTGCGCTCTAATAATGATGTTTGCCTTTTCATCCGAAGTGCCAGCGATACTACTAACTCATATTCCTGCAGAAAGCATCTAAAAATAGCCTGACTGAACAATGAAAACATATTGCTCAGTTGTTTTTTTTTCTCCTGCCGCTTTGATGACATTCGTGAAAAATCTTCTTGATCAGCCCATTTGCCGCTAAAAAGTAATGTTTAGGAGGCATCGTGCTGTACGGCACGCCACGTGTCGGTGAACATAACGAGACGCAATCATTCTCCCTGTGAAGATTCGCTTTTGGATTTTTTTGCGCATCGCTAATATGTGGAAAGATAAGGCTTGCTTTTTATCCTCACCTTCTCCTCCCTGCTCCGGTTTGCTGCAATCTGACGTGAGATACAAGACAGTAGAAAGAGTTCACAAATAGGCGTCCCAGTAGATGGACCGGATTTGGAAACGGTAGGAGAGCGGGAGGGTGGGCTCGTCTTCCATCAGACAAATATCCCAAAGACATTGCTTGAACCTTAATTAAACCTGGTAAGGGAGGAAATAAATAAATAAACACGATTCCCAGGGTTCATGTTAATTTATGCAAAGACTTGAGTTGATCGGATGCATCTCCTGTTCCCGTTCCCCCTTCCCTTTCCTACTGAATCCTCACATGAAACCCTTCCAATGTATCGAGATACCGCAGCCTTGATACTGCATATCAAAGAAGCCAGGGACGGCTGCTGAATTTAGCAAAAGGGATTTTGGAGAAATAACGCTGTTTTATTAATATACACAGAACCTGATAGGCCATTACTAAAGATCAAGGTCGAACGGAAATAAAACGGGTCGGTGTAAGCCTATCAGAACTCGCATCTCAGAGATGTCCTTGGGCCTACGTTGGCAAAGAGACAGAGGCTACGGAGGGAAGGTGAGATGCAGGAAGCTCCAGAGGTGCCACGAGGACAACATCAGGATCATTCCATCTTTATCGCTCGTGTGTGGGCAGAAACTCTATCATGAAAGGACCACCGTGAAGAGGTGTTTTGTAGAGAATCGAGAATCACTCAGAGATTGATTCACACCCACACTTGGATTGTGCCGTTGTGCTCTTGTATTAAATGTAAGTGCTTGTGATTTCAGTCATTTAATCACCAGGCTTGAAAACACCAAGACATATTGATATATATGCAGAGAAAAAAGTTGAAAAGTACATACCAGTCAAAAGTCTGAACACACCTACTCCTTCTGTATTATTAACAGTGCCGGGGAAGCTACTCTGACACTTCAGCTTCCCAACCTACTAACAAAAAATTGCATTTATGGTAGCAATACATACACATGCACACTGTGTACACATAAACATGTATGGCAAATATAAAATAAGACACATTATATAGTATACAGCCGTGACTCAAAAATAAGTATCTCATTCATTCGCATAAAATATGGATTTGAGTGCAACTCAAATAACAGTTTACCTTTCCAAAGATTTTTAGTCTGTCTCAGTTTGTTCGGTTTCTTCATGTCATTACAGACAGACTGGATGATGATGAGATCAGCACTGGCTGTTGTCAGACTCCTTGTGCAAACAAAAATCTCACTGGATTATTACAATTAATGGCAAAATGAATGTTTGGAAATGTAAACTGATATTTCCTACAGACACACTACAGCAAAAGATAGAAATAACCGACTTAAAACCATTTTTTAGCTGGTGAAAATACTAGTGTTCCAATACTTTTGGACACCACTGTGTAAATGTACAGTATGTGTCTGTATATACATATATAAGTAAATAGCAATACTTTACAATATTACTGGTTTACTGTACTTATGATCAAATAAATGCTGCCTTGGTTAGATAAGAGACATTAAAAAACTCTTTTTAATGGCAGTGTATATCACTAAAAGCAGTATATGAACGTACACAAAATCCAAATCCAAACACAGCCATACAAGTGGCAACTTGGCACTGACACTTTAGGGTTGATAAGCAGCACTCATCTGTGTTGATATTTAGTAGTCAGGGTCCTGTGGCAGGGGTCTGATGGGTAAAGTAAAGCAGCAGTCAGCTTTGGCCTCATGATCATGGACAGACAGATTCGTTAGATGTGTCTGAGATCTGGGCAGGACCATTTATTCAGTCTGACCCTCGTTGACCTCCTTCATCGGTCCCATTAGGAAAATGTCAGTCTGTCAGAAAGGTGTCCTCCAGAGGAAGGGAAATCTCTGGACATCATATGGCGTCTCTTGATTCTCTATGCAATTTCTGTGCTCTCTGAGAGGCACCTGAGCCCTGAATCTAAGGTGTAAGACTGGCAGAGAGAGTGTGAGAGACATTGGCAGGCTTGTCAAAAGTGAACTTGGTCAATTTGGAACAGGACAGTTTGGGACAGATCAGACGACACCAGTCAGGTGCTGTCAGACTCATCTGTCTTTTCACTGAAACATTCGTTTCATTGAGGTTCTGAGGTCAATGTGCTGTGAGATAATACAACACTGAAATACCTCAAGACCCTGCTGGATTGCTATACTTGTCCAGTACAGTTAGTTCTGGTTTGGCATTGGTACTAGCACAGTACGTTTTTGTATGATGCAATTACTGCGGTACAGAAATATATCATATCGAAATATATGTTATTTACATATTATTCCAAAGTTCTTACAAAAATGCCATGGGATTACTACTACAAAAATGTTACTGTGCTGGTAGTTTGGTGCGCTTATGTCATTGGGTGGTTAATACCAAGAAACTTTGAAATATGTTAGTGAAATTCATGTACCATGGTGATTCCACGAATACCACATAACTCCTATGGTAACTGTTCAAAAAAAGCTATTAAATCCAGGATGCATGTCCAAAAACATAGTAGTACCTTGGTACCTTTTTGTAAGTGCCACTTACAAAATGTTGTTGGCATGGTACAGTAATATCATCATGTGGTAATACCATGGTACTTTGACAGTATACCGTGGTACATAAATTCATGTACTACTACAGTAAATGTCCAAAACTTCATTGGTAGCAACAATAGTATATTTGAATAAATGATGTGTTTATTTATTTATTGTCTATCTATAGTGGTCTTTTCAGCAGAGAAATTTGCTTTGTTTTACATTTTTCTGATTTTAATGTTAATCTAGATTTGTTTTAGGATGCCTTTTCATCATAAACCCTTAGATAATAACTTGTGGAGGAATTTCCCTCTGCTCCTTCACACAAAGCAATCCCGTTATGTAAGAATTGAGGAATATCTCTGAGTGCGTACGTGACGTGATTCTGTGAATGATTCTCTGCAGGTTGCTCTAACTGAGGCTCAAATGCATTGTGGTCGCTCTGGAAAAACAAACTGCTGTGAAAAAACCCAACAGTTGACGCAAGGCTCAAAACACTAGCAAAAGTGAATTAGCTGAGCAATTTGCATGGTTAGTACAGTCTGAATGAAAGCTCTTCTCTACAGAAACAACCCTACATTCCTTCACGGTGGTCAGAATCCATAAATCACAGAGAGCGTCACATGTCCACGTTATCGGCATAGCTATATTCGATACGTTACTTTGTTCAGCTGGGATCTGTCAATATTCAGGCGTGCTGACAGTTGCTTAGCGTCTACAGTGCACTGTGCTGTGAATGACCTGACAGGCCATCGTATGCTGCCATCCCTGCTGAAAACACCAGCGCATGCTTTGGATGCTGATATATTCCCATCTAGCTGCTTAAAATCAACTTCAATTGTCATTCTCAACCCTTTTTATGTCCATGATATGATGTATTTCTAAGTGAAAACGAGGAACTTTGTTTTGTGAAAAGTGGATGTTACGTGTGGATGTTACCAGAATGGACCCAGACCAAATCTTCAAAGAAATTGAGCAAGTTAGTACATTTTGATAAAAGTTTCCTTTTTTTAATTGTAATTTGTCACACAAAATGTAATATTCAGAATAGTCTCTAAAACAAATATTTCTTATGTGCTCAGAAGGCTACATTTATTTGATCAAAAATACTGTAAAAACACTAAAATATTACAAATATAAAATAATTGTTTTCTATTTTAATGCATTTTAAAAATCAGTTTATTCCTTTATTGGCAATGCTGAATTTCAGCAGCCATTACTTCAGTTTTCAGAGTCACATGGTCCTGCATATAGAAAGTTCAAAAGAACAACATATATTTAAATATGTTTTGAATGTATTTAATGCAATTTAATGCATCCTTGATGAATAGAAGTATTAATTTAATAATAAAAAAAATCCTAATCTGTAAAATTAACATGTTTTTGCGTTACATTCACATTCACAGAGTAAACTGGACTAAAATGACTGAATATGAACTAAATTTCAAGGACATTTCTGCCAAAAAGACAAAAACTATGACTAAAACAACAATAAAACAAGCTGTAAAAATGAACACTGCTTGAAGGTCTCTGAGGGCAGTCATGTAAGTAGGTTTGGGGGCAACAGATCCGTGTCAACAGATCAATGAAGGCTCTTTCAAAGCCACTCGGACACATCTGAAGAGTTAAGCACTGAGTTTCCTTTGGACAGGGCCTTGAGCGGGCTCTATGCTTCAGCGTGTGCTGCGTTTCAACTCAACCTGTAGTGCTGCATTTTAGTGCACGCTTGGTTTAATCTCACATTCTCTTTTTTCATCTTGTTTAGTGTGCATCTCTTGCCATACTGAGCCAGTCTATCCCACAGCTGAAAAAAAGTTTTTCAAGTTTTCTGAAAGTTTTGAGGTATAGAGAGAGAGTATTAATACATTTTGAAATGCAGTCTGTGGGTTCCTTCTCTAAAATTACATTTATTAAATTTGATTTTTTTTTTTTTTTTTTTTTTTTAAGTTTCTGCTAGTGTTTTGGGTGGCTGCTAAAATATTGCTGTGCAGTCACTGATGTTCTGAGCTGTAGCTAGGTGGTTACCAGGGTGAATGCTAGGGTGTTTTTCAGCTTATTTTATCATCTGCCAGGCAAAAATGATAAATCTATAGCACACCTCAAGCTGCATGGAGTCCACTGTAAGAAACGTGCATTGTAAAAAATTTAGTAATTTTCACGGTATGGTAACAACCTGTTAACTGATTAATGGCAAGATAACTTAGTAAATACAGTGGAAAACTATAATAAAAATTTAATAAGATATTTATATATAATTTGAAGTGGATCAAAAAAGTTAATCAAAGTTGTCCTAAGACAAGAACAGGTATTGTTCAAAATTTGTTTCTTTGATGAAACTTTCATGAGAGGTTTTGATCCACTTCAAATGTTGACTATATATATTAGTGTTGTCACGGTACCAAAATTTCTGTATTTGGTACCGATACCAGTGAAAATCCACGGTTCTCGGGACCAATTTCGGTACCGAAGCAAAACACAAAAACATGCTAATTAAAAACACACACACACACACTATTTTTATTACTTAAGTCAAACAAAAATAAAATGTACAAAAATCAATGCCATTCTTTATACCTTTTTAAAGTTGTGTTTCAAGTTTTTTCACAAGTAATAAAATTATGAAAAACAGTAAACAAGTTTCAC
>SCHK01019963.1:202-14610 GCA_004124795.1 Poropuntius huangchuchieni
GTTGGAGTAAATTCAGCTTTGCCATATATTTTTTTAATATATTAAAATAAAAACAAGTTACTTTAAATTGTAATACTATTTCACAATATTAGCCTACTGTTTACTGCATCGTGAGCATAACAGACTTATTCAAAAAACCCTCAAATTTTGCACTATATTCAAAATATCCAACATATAATGTGATAGTTACACAATTTACAAAACACTTCCCCTACAAAGCTTCAATGAAGTTTTGTTTGCAGATTTTACTGTTGCTAGCTACTTTTTCAAAAGGATAGCCTTAGGCTGATGCTATTTGAGTAGCTTGGAGCTTGGCAAGCTACAGTTTCAAACTCTGTTAATCGCTGAATGCGTTTGTCTGTAGAGTTGCCAGCTTGATGGCTCTAACATTGCTATCTACCACAGCATAAAGCAAAGGCAAGAGTTTGTGATGCTTTATGAAACATTCATCCAAAGCACGTCTGTAAAACTGAGGGTGGACAAGGCTGGGATTCAATCCACAGTACACACCACCCACGATCACCATCAAATCTTCTCTGAAAATAAATAAGATGCTAAGCTAATTACAGGTCCTCCAAGTCCACTCTGACAGTTGCTAAGACTATACGCAAATCAGTGTTATCAGGCTGTTCTGCTAAGACACAACTAATTACATCTTTTCACTTAATGTCCTGGTCAGTTGTGCCATCGGAGCTCCTCTTTTATCCTTCCGTGGGCTCGTTTGCACATTTCATCTTCAGAAAGCAACAAGCTGCACTATGCTTTGACATATACCACCATTAGAAAGACAAATGAAAGGAACTATTTCTTCAAGGGTCATAAGTCTTTTCACAAGTGAACATGTTTTATGGCCTTGGCTTGCATTATTGAATAATATATGGAAAGTATAAGCAGAAACAATGGCCACTATAGGAAGTTTATCCTGTGGGTACTGGCTCTTGTGTCCCATGAACTCAATTTATCATGTGTAAAGACGATTCATGGAGGACCCAGTAACATAAAGATCTTTCTTATACTACAATATAATGAACATACATCAAGGAAAAGTAGCATTCAATGTGGAGCAGCAGAAAAGACTTGCAAGCTTTAGGTCATATTATGCATTACCACTACAAATGTCCACCATGCATGTTAAGCTGTCGTTCCTTGTGAGTTCCGTATGCATGGAAACCTTCATTACCTTTTATTTCATTTGCTCATAAAGTACAAGTTACAAAAATAGTTTTTGCTTATTAAATGCTCACATACTATAGCACTCACAAGGCACAATAAGAGTTATTTCAGAGACATATAATTAAAGAGCAATTGATGTTACAGACGTGACATTTTCGGGGAAAAGATGAAATGTAACTCCTCAGAAAAAAGTGGTATTCTAGATTGGGAAATACACATATGCTACAGGCTTGAATTTTTGGAAAGCAGTAAACCTTGTTGAAACTACAAAGAAATGCGAAACAGCACTACCATAATTACACTGTCGTAGAATGAGGGCTGACACTTTTGTGGGCATGACATCTCTTCGTTACGAACATGACAGTTCTGAAAGTGGCACCTACATGACAATGAGAAATTAAATAGGGGTCTAAATGCTTGGAAACCACCAGACTATGAGACACAGGTACAATATCCATTTAGAACGCACAAATTATAAAATTAAAAATGAAGTCATGATGTCTAACACAATTACTAAACCACAGAATGCTGCAGTTTACAATATAGTATGCTTTCACTGCTTCTGTCAGAGTAAATCGGCAGTGCTTAGGCTGAGCAGCAGCAATATGACATGATAATGTTTATCATATTGCAGTTCCAATTGCAATGCATGTCAAAGCAATTGCAATATTACTGTTTCGACCAAACATGATATCTATCATAAATGCATAAGGCTTCCATTAGAATCAGCTTTGTAATGAATCCCGAATTTTATTTTTTCTTACAGCTTGATTTTTCCATTGCATGGTATGCCCCAAATAGTTAATGGCATCTAGTGTATGCATGTTGACAGTAAGTCAATAGGCAGCTGGGCAAAGTACAAAAAAACTTTGAAAACAACTGAAAGCACCTTATGGAAATTTAAACTGTAACCATAATGAATAATGGTATCAGTAATTAGGTCAATGGCAATCAGCTAATGAAACAGTTGTAACAAACTGAATGCATATATTTATGGTTTATAGTGTGTACTTGTCTAACAAATACTATAGGCTTTTCAAGCTGTTCCCTGATACATTCATAGCTCCTCTCGTGTGTGCATACAGAAAGGAAATAAATGAGAATGCTTGAAATGCAGTTGCATTATTGATATTCATGTTGAATAGTCAAAAATTCTTGTTTGAATTACTTTGGAAAATAAATTAGATTCTACTGGCTCTGAAAAAAAAAAACTGATTCATCCATGGAGTCATAGGGAGTGTCCTTTCATTGGTGTGAACAATGTGGGCATTTAGCAATGGCTTCCTCGAAGTCTGTTAACACACTACCAGCTCTCAGCCAAGTCCTGTCCTCAGCCTGATAAACTGTTTTACACAGTTAGGCATTGTGTCTTTATCATAGTCTCAATATAAAGATCATAAACCTTCATTGGTAAGGTAAACAGATACATACAATACCCGTTAAACATTATATTCAATAATATTGTAAATACCGACTTTATTTTTAAGGGAGGTTATCAGTTGTTTAGTTGCAGATGTACTTCATCATTTCAACAATACTGATAAAATAGATAGCACTTATTCTATTTAGACTTCACTTAGCAGTCTTCCTTTCCACAATGACAGCTCTATACAATCCAATCTTTTTATTCATCATCTAACCTGACTAAATATCTACATCTACTTAAACAACCTCGGTCAGGAAAACAGAAAATGTTTTCCACGAATGCATCAGCCACTAGGGCTTCTGTAGACAATGTCTTAAGTGAAGCCTGACTGCTCACAACAATATGAAAATCCACCGACATACCCAAAGCCTTTCCTCCTGTGCCATCAAGAAGATCCTCCACCTCTCAGACTGTCTCCTGCTCTCTAATCGATACTGCGTTCTTTCCACTCTGTTGCGCTCAGATTATCTGTCAGATACACATAACGCACGGCTCCAAAAGTAGGCCGTCTCTTTCTTGCAGCATTCTTTTTTATGAAGACATAGGCAGATTTTACAAAGTGATTTTACCTGACACAACCCCCACCCTTTCATTTGAGGATCAATGTAGAGTTACCAGCCTCCATTATGATTGTACGGCCCATTTACAAAGAAAAACTGGAGATTCAATTGAGCGGACAGCTCAAAATCTTTATGGATATGTGAACGAACAAACTTACATAACTGTAATGTCAATAAATACAAGACCAGTTGTTCTGACCAAATAACTAGTGACGTTGTTCATCATTCATAGATGAAGACCTTTCACCAATTTGTGAATGACGTCTCCACTCTAAAGGCCAGATTTACCAACATCTTGCATCAGCGCAAGTGAAGAATTAGCGCTGAAAAGGAGAGGACACAGTTATTTTTGCACCACGCCATATTGAATATGCATTTGTAGGGGTTTCCTTTTCAGACGGAAAATTTATGGGAGGAGAGTAATAAAATGATTCACGCAACACAATTTACTAACATTTATGATCGTCAAATTACTGGTATTTGCACCATTATTTAACGCCCAAAAAAGCATATCTTAAAGCAGGCGATAATTTACGCTGCTCTTGGTATATTGCGCTGCACATTATGGAAATAATCTAGCTGCATCTGTTTTTTTTTATGTGCACATTGTTAGTAAATCACCTGCAGAATTTTATGCTTTTATGGAATTGCGCTCTAATGCTAATTTGGCGTTTAGTAAATCTGGTCCTAAATGCTTTCCAGCAGTATAAAGAGAAAGCTAAACTCCCCCTACAGCAGCTAAAAAAGCTTTACGGAACATCATTCTCTTGAAAACATATATTACTGTTCAAAAGTTTGGGGTTAGTAAGAAAAAAAAAAGACAAAGAAAAAAAAAAACTTTTATTCAGCTAAGAGACATTAAATTGTTCAAAATTGTTCAATTGTTCAATATATACTGTAAATACATTTATAATATTACAAAAGATTATTTTAAATAATGCTGTTCTTACTATTTACTAGTGCTGTGTTCGATACAACGATGTATCATCCCAGAGATTTGACGGTACGAATATTGATACAGCTGGCCCTGTATCGATATTGTGGCACGTGTGCAGCACTGTGCTTAATTTGAATACAAGGACACTGTTTAAAACGAAGTAGAAAGGCTACAACAAGGTTTAATCTGGCCGCAGAGGAACACAGCTGGGTTCCCTGATATAAAGAGATGTAATCCCCGAAACAGAGCTTCCCACTTGTGCAATTCAGAAATATCTGTTTTACTATGTGTACACAGATACTATGTGTGTTACTTATCTTTGCCAACCTGGCAACCATGTGTACGTGCGCGCTCTCTCCACTGTGGATAAATGCACCAGTTAGCTTGCAGTTTAGCGATCTCCAGTTTAATATTATATTATCAGAAAAGTGTAATTCATCAAGTGTTCATTCATGAGAGAGAGAGAGAAATGCTGTTTATGTATGAATTAACACCGTTTTGTTGAGAAAGATGACGTAGCTTTTGAGCGATTAAGCTATTTTATTGATAAAATTGCAGGGCAGCGCTAAAGGTTTGTGTTTCTTAATGTCTGTGTGCGTGCAGTGTGATCTGTGTGAGTGACTGAGCGTGTGTATGCATGAGATACAGTGAAGATAGCGCATTAGTTTAGAACATTTCATGGCCCTATAGTATGCAGTGTTTAATAAACAGCTGTTTTACTAAATTCTTCTGAGGTGAAATTCAGTGCAGTCTTGTATCGTGATACGTATCGTATCGTGACTTCGCTGGTGATACACACCCCTACTATTTACCAAGTATTAACCAACTTCTTGTCACAGTTTCCACAAAAATGTTCAACAAATCAAGATATTTTAAAGAATGTGGGTAATAACAGTTCAACAGAACAAATGGATTCATATGGTTCTGGAAAATATTTAGGGTGAGGAAAAATTTTAATAATTGATCATTTTCAGAAATGTTTCTTGAGCACCAAATTATGATTTTTGATAGGATCATGTGACACTGAAGAGTAATGGCTGCTGAAAATTCAGCTTTGCCATTGCAGGAATAAATTCCATTTTGAAATATAATAAAATAGAAAACAGTCATTTTAAACTGTAATACATTTCACATTTTTTACCATATTTCTACTGTATTTTAGATCAAATAAATGTACCCTCGGCAAGCATAAAAGCCTTCTTTAAAAAACAATAATAAATCTTGCCAACTCATTTATGACATTTTTCCCTTTGGGATGTGTCAGGCCAACGTTGCAAAACTCAAGAAGAACCAAATCACCTTATAAACAGAGAGCTATACATATTGCACAATCAGACGACTGTATGCTTCAGTCCATAAAGCCCTTTTGTGTTCACAGCTTGTGTTCCAAAACTCATAAAGTCATTACATGGCTGAAAACAGATGACAAAAATTCATGTAAATTGAAAACGTGGCCAAACTTGCCTGAAGATATGGCCAGCCTAAAAGAGACTGAGAAACTGGCACGGCAGTAATGCCACTGTCGGGGAGCAAGCAAAGGATTCCATTTAGATGTTGTCTGACAGTGAAATTGCTTTCGCCTCCATTAGTCACCTGACCTTGTTTTGCCTATGTATTTCCAAATAAGACCCCTCTCTGCTGCACAAGCTGGCAGAGGGAAACTTTATCATTGCGCCAAGCACCATCTCACTGGTGGGGCTCCATTAACTCTGAGACTGGGCTTTCACATGGCACCTTCCTCTCAAACCTCCATCCGCTTTTAAATGACTGCACTGGTTCATAGGTGAGCTAGCCTGCTCTCTGTACCAATGCCAGTAAAAAAGAAGCACGGACATCTTGTCGTTGACCCTTGGGCTATGTGTTGCAAAAGTGCTTATGCTTAGTGACGGTCTATTCAAAATTTAATTGTCTGCACAATGGACATGGGCGTAGTTATAACTATAGATAAGCCAAATGACAATAATAGAAAAAGACATAATAGTAATTGTGGTATTATTCATCTTAACAGAATGAAAAAAGGCCTATTTATAGACGACTTGTCCCCTGATTCTATTTTCCAAGCCAGCTTGTAGCTTTGACCTTATTGTTCATTAATGCATGAAGATGGTTTCTCACCAGCCCCTGGTTCCTCCCTCTGCTGCCTCTGTATTCAGGTAACACAGTTTGGTGAAGCTTATTTTTAAAAAACCCAACAGGTTCTCATCATAATTCGCATTCAAGATGCAAATTTGATACAAATAATAAAAGCTAAAGCATTTTTGCATATTCCATTTAATAAGGCGTTTCATCATAAAATATTACGCTCTGTGATTTTGGTTGCTTGTTCAAACAAAACAAACAAACAAAAAATGTGTAGGAAGATTTAGACATGAGGGTGAGAATAATAAACACTTGAGAATATAATCAGACTGAGCCATCTGCCGTCACTGAGAAATGCCATGGGATGAACTCACTCATATCTTGTCTGTTACAGCTTATATCCTCAGGTTGTTTTTTGGTCTGAGTTTTCTGGCCCATTGGAGAAGCGTGCCCCTTACTACAGGAATAAATATGTCTAAAAATTGTGACGGAATTTTATTAGTTTTAACGGTGCTGATAATCTCACAATTGTCAGCGGGAGGACAGGGATTGGATGGTGCTTATCTCTGACTGGGCAGGTTAGATATGAGATTACTGTTCAGAAATATGCTGTAAGAAGACAAGTTCTTATCTTTAACCAACATATATGTTTACCCTACAAGAAATCCTGGCAGCCAGCAAACTCATAGCAGGAAACATGGAAAGATCTGAACACTGAACGAGATTACAAGTACTGTAGAAAACATCAAGTGAGCGGAAATATTGTCATTATGTCCGGAGATGACAGATGTGATTACGTTAATTCATAGGCCTAAAAGCTCTATCACTTAGAAATATGCCAAAAAGATCCATAATAAGATTTATTCATTACTGCATTGCACTGTGGCTGCATCATACAGTAAGTGTTCAGATAATAAATCAAATACTTAACAAATCAAATTGGCTCTATAGTGAACTGAGCTTTGTAAGCAATCTCTGGTAGCAATAGTTCAAACTACACAAGCACCAAAGGGATGTAAGCCTACAGGGGCCAGTCTACTGATGTGAAGAGTCAATCTAACACTCATGAAAGGTAGCTCTAACAAGTGTGGCAGGGCGATAAAGCTATAGACCTCTTCAATCCATAGAGGAGAACAAACAGCTTTGAAGAGAGCCAGAGAGCCACGAAAAGCCAAATCACTCGGCCATATAACTTCACACAGCGACTCAAATGAACAAATATGCGGCTCTTGTTTTTCTTCTTTTTCTATTCAAATGTTCTTTGCCAATTGTTTTAATAGTTACATGCAAATTTCTCATTCATTCAAGCAGACAAGTATGTTTGCTTTTCAGAGCAATGCTGTTTTGTATTTATATAACTGCACAACTGTCACACCTGCAGCCACCCAGAAAAGGAGCTTGATTATTATTCCAAAGGATGAATCAGCCTATGAACATCAACGGCAGAGAGGAAAGCAGAGTTTGAGCCCTTTGAACAAAAGAGAGGGATTGGAAAATGGAAGATTATTGAAGTCTTTCTTTTCTCCCAGGCATGAGTCCATTGTGCCGAGACTCCAGGATGTTTCGATACTATCGGGTCACTTGTACTCCCGCGCTGTACAAAAAAATAGGCCTGACAGACAAAAGACCAGGATGCGGTGCTAGAGCTTCTTAATGGAATTCTGCTCTATTCAACGGGACTATCGTATTCTCTCAGCCTGACTCTAAGAGAGAATAGAGATCAACTAATCAAAGTGGGCCGTCAGCGTGCCTTCATTTGTGTTTGACTGATGAAGGAAAATGAGTAACGATTGATCGTACAGTATAAAATGCCATTAATCTGTGATACAATAAAATGTTGGAATGACAGAAATGGACACAAACCTCATTTCAGCCACAGCAGACACAGTTTTAGTGGTCTCAGAAAAATAATAAATCTCATTCTGGTCTATTTTGCTGTCTAGCCATCATGCTGCAAATACTATTAATTCCATATATTATTTTTATTAATTTAATTTAGCAAAAACTATAAACTCTATGAAGCTCTTCAAAATGGTTAAACTCATGTTTGCTGTAGTGCTAGAATTAAATGTCATTTTTAATAAAAATTTGAGGGCATCTACAGGATAAGTGCGCTTATTTTATTCACTAATGAAAAATGGCCTCTAATGGATGGAGGGTCAGGTAATAACTGCACATTCTCATAGAAAAGAGGAATAATGACAAATGAATGTACAAACCTCAGAGAGCAGACAGAGAAAAAGGAGGGGAGCGTTCTCTGCCATTACCTGAGTCATTCACACAGGAACAGAGAGAGCAGAAAAGAAGCAATGATAGAAAGCTGAGAGAATGTGTGGGGGCGCATCCATAGAGTTGATTAGTAAGCCCATTAGGACCGAGAAAGATTGTCATTGTATAAGACTCCCCAGTGAAATATGCTGGGTCAGCTGTGGCTGAATATTGGAAGTTTTAGCTTGTTACCAGGGAAGAACAGCTTCTGCATATCAACATGTCTAGTCCATATAACCATTATTTTAAAACTAATGTCCAGCGCTAAAAATACCTGTATAATTGGAAACATGTATGAGGCATATACAGAGACACTTTAGACACTCTTCAAAATATATGACAACAATAAAAAATACATATATCCAAGCAAGTGTAATTTATCATGATGAAAACACAATTGTCAAGCAAGAAAAAAATCACAAAAAACGTTCAAATTAAGAAACAGTAATTGCATTTTTTATTTTTTTGGAACCAACTGGTTAAAAGTCTAAAAAATCAGTTAGTTCAGAAAAAATGGTGCAACATCACATGTTTGCAAATCACACTTGGTTTGACATTTCATCTAATTCAGTTAAATTTATTCATTTCAAGCGTGTCATAAATGTTCAAAGCTGTCAAAATACTTTTGGGGATTGTCACACATCTCCCTTTCTCTGTATGCAAAGTATGTGTTGACTATTAAATTTACATTTATAAAATCAGTACACTTTTATCCCAAATGAGTTTTAAATTAGGAAAACAAGCAACATACTGTAAAAAGTGCTATAATACAAATGTCCAATATTTTTGGAGATATAGATTGCATATCAACAGGATTCAATCAAGTGCTCATGGAAAAGATGAATTTGTACTGTGCAGTGCTCTGTCATTCAATAATGACCAGCACCAGAGAGGAAAGGTAACACCTCACTGATTGCCATGGTTGCCAGTAATTAATGGCCATCTGGTCAAGGTGGGTACATTGCACTGTAGGGTAAATTTAATGTTTGATGGTAAACATGAAGATTTCAATGCAGCACGAATGTTTCAGCAACAGGTCTTTATAAAACCACTAATGCACATGTGGGTGTGCATAATTGTGGTTTGCATTTAAAACTAAAACCATAACAGAGACATGCTCTATTATGTATTATAGCCATAATGATTTCTGGCATGCAAAGAGATTTCTGCTTAACTTCTCTCAGGTACCCGAATAGCTGTCTGGATAGATACGACTTCTGTGTATTAGTGCAATATCAGTTTTTACAGAATGAATTAATAGATCACAAGATGTTCTGCCCCAAAATTTGTGATGGTCACAATGATTCATCTTTTACCTTCAGTGAGAATTTTTCTTCAGATGAGTTTGAGCTCAAGGGTTATAAAGCAGTAGCGAAGAGGGTATCAGCTTTGAGCCTGAGCTGATGTGTCATTGTAAATGAGACGGCCATGCCGACATCTGAGAGTGAACTGATATTGCGAGCTAGAGTGGGCAGATTGCAGATTTTGCATGCATCCAAGATCACAAAATCATGATATTTCTAAGTTAAACTATGGTAGATTTAAAAATCCAGTCAAAACCTGTTTCAGAACCAAGCAAGCTTTCTTAAAAGGCATATTTCAAACCTAATCACAATGGTCTATTTTAACCAATATTTGTATGTGCTATGTATTTTTATGGTTTTTAAATAATAGCATCTATAGCAGAAATGCTAATGTCAAACCGTATTGGAATCAGTGTGAATCTATTCTCCCATATACAAACAGTCATTGATTACAGCTATAGGACACTGCCTTAGAAGAATGCTCTTATGTAGACAGTAATTCACTAGGTTCTGAAACAGAGAATTGTTTTAATTGTTAGAATTGTTATCCAAAGCATATGACTGTGTACTCACTGATGTGTACAGATGGCCTTCTCCATTCATGGCGATGTACAAGCCCGTCTTCACAGACTGAATAGCAACGACCCGAAGGCCCACAGGGATGAGGTTGAACAACGCTGTGAAAACAATACAGGGGTTAACAACCGTAACTTTTCCATCATTTCAAAATTCAACAAATTATGTCTAAAATAAGCATTGAGGTATTACTGTTAAATTTTAAAATTAAAACAAAACTGTGAGTGAGTGTGTGGTTGCTAATGTGTTTTTGTATGTTTCTATGCAGTTCTAAGAGTGATTAGGATGTAGAACAAACCTCTAACCCCAATAATAATTGCAAACATCACTAAAATGGAATTAAAATGATAAACAATGGGCTTCAAATCTCAACGCGTAAACTGAATACGGGCCGTACTCCACAGAGTGCATAAACAGGGATAGTGTGGAGCATAAAAACTGATACACAGAAATTGAATAGAGGCCTCATATTATGTAGAATAATTGTTTTTATGCCCAGTGGGCAGCAACAGAAGCCTGGCGCTACAAGCTGGAGCATAGAAGGCTAGCGATTGGAGGCAGTAGTAGTGCGTGGCAGATTTAATGGATCTTTTGTTGTTGGAGCAGCTCTTCGGTCTTGTTAGGTAACGGCCATTGTTTGTACTGGAGGGAAGTAACAGCCTAGCTGGTGACACTAAGTGCATCCAAAGGGGTGATTTAAACCTACAGTGTAATGAACTCACTTCAACTCACTGGTAATTGGCAGAGCTCCCGGGGTGCTTGAATGAAAATGATTTCAGAAAAGCCCTGGTCTGGAAGACTCTGGTGTGGCAAAATATGAGTGGGATGGTTACATCAAAGTGAGTTCTGGAAGTGCTCCACGGGCACACTGGAACAGATTCTTACAAGGGCACAAAATGGACTTTGCATCCTTGTCTTCCAAAGAGAGCATGATATTGAATGCCATTTCATGCCCTTTAATTTTTTTTCTGCACATCTGTTTCTCTCTATCTCCATCTCTCTATCTATACTGGTTTGCAACTTACAGAATTTATATAAATATTTAATATTGATAACTATATTTTAACTAAAAAAACCAAAGCAAATGTATTTTTAAGATGAAACAAGCATTTTCACACAAAATCAAATATGATACTGTTGATGTTAGACAAAGATGTTGCTTCAATGATATTGTCTCAAATTATTATTTGCACTTAACACTTGCTTTGACATTTTGTTATCCAATTTATTAAATTTAATTGTAGCTTAATTGTTCAAAAATGTCCAAATTCTTTTTGGGTTTGCAAAATAATAATTATATATAATTAATAGAAATAATTGATTTTAACCATAATGTTACCAAAATGAAGAAAAAAAAAATCAAAGCAAGTGGACTTAAGAGTCCATTTTTTTCTGAAATATTGTAGTATATTTAGAGTATATATATTTTTTTTACTATATTTGGGTTTACAACTTTTATAGTTTCTATAAATAGCCAATATAAATTACCTAAAATGTGTGCCTTGCCAGCACTTCAGCTTCCTTTAGGAAAGGAAAATCTAATTACTGCTGTTGTTTAATTACTTTAGGGAAACTTTGATAACATTAGCAAAAAATCTATGTATCTAAAAATGCAAACTCTACAGTTGTTTTCTGCATTTGTGTAGGTGTTTTTCTTAGTGTCACAAATGTCAAGTGTCATCTTCTCTCGGAGTGTATGACTGACAGAGAGCCCTCTGTGTGTCACTCTGTCAGTACAGCTGCATATTAAAATCAAATTAAGCAGCTGGCCTGAAGAATTTGAAAAGCAGGCCCAGTAGAGGCTAATAATACACCACTGCCTCCTGAGTTATCACCTCACATGCACACACACATCTCCCCAAGGACCAGCCTACTGCCATATCAGCAACAGTGATAACTACAGAAAATGAATCAGTAACAGGGATTTTAAAAGTGTGTGTAGTAAAAGTAATAATATGCATTTAAGCACACTTTACCTTTTAAGTGTAGCTGTAGAATTTTGCGCACCAGAATTATCAAGCAGGAGTCATTCCTTTTGAAACATATTCATGTTTTGATTATTATGTGCAATGATGATGAAATTAGAAGGAACTCACAAGAATTACTACTGTCATCCTTAGTCCCATCAAGAGATCCATCTGGGTTCATCTGCAAGTAGTATCCCTGCCTGCAATATAACCTGGTCACTATACCCTTGAGCTGGGGATCTGTGGAGAAAGACAGAAAACACTCAATATTAACAAAGCACTTCTAAAAGATGAACTACAGTCTATAGACATTACAAATGCACATGTAAAGATAAAAAATGTAAAGTAACAGTCAACCCAAAAGTGTCATCTTTTATTCACCCTCATGTCATTCCAACCCTGTATGCATTTCTGACTTCTACAGAACATAAAAGAAGACATTTTGAAGAACACCGTGAACCAAGTAACAGTGAAGCACATCCACTGTATAGACAAAATATCTTCTTTTATTTTCCACAGAACAAGAAAGTGCTGTGCAGTGACTTCAATATGAAATAGACTCCAAAGCGCCCTCTTTAGCCAGGCCTGATACAGATGTATCTTGACCATGTGGTGTCAAATTCCATACAAAAACAAATCCTTTTTTTAACAACATAAATTATACTGTTACATTAATGCAATGACATAACTGTTAAGCAGAACAGTAGAAGATAAAAAGATAAAAAGTTGATATCAACAGGGAGCTTAACAGAAAAATCAGTGAGGTAACCAGGCAAGTGATCTCACTCTTCACATGAACAGTTTGAGTAGCACTGTAATCTGATTGCTAAACAGAAGGGGATGGTTTGATGATTACAAATTTTATGTGCACAATTCTGTCACAGGTCTGTTTTTAGACAGAATTTAAATGTATTTTAGAATGCCATACATGTTCTATCAAAACACGGTCCTTTACTTTACAGTTCACACATAGCTACACTGATGTGTTTCAAGATGTGTTTGCTCAGAAGTACTGTATCGCTAATGGAACATCAGATGTGTGCATACTAGATGGTGGTAATTCAAAAAGACACACAACAGCAGTTTGCACTGTTGGAACTCACTGTTCTAAATACAGTAGACATGTGGTGGAAGAGCATTCAAAAGCAGCACCAAGGACTCACACTAAATTATCTTGTTCCAAGTCTTCTGAAACATTAGAAAGGGAGATGCGTTGCTCCAGGTTTGACATCAGTAATTGTGTCTTCAAATAAATCACAACGTACCAAGTCTGAATATGCAGACATCAGCTAAATTTGTGTTTCACAAAGAAAGAAAGTCATAAAAGTTTGAACCGACGTGAGGGAGAGTAAATGATGAAAGAATATTCATTTTTGGAGGAAATACCCCTTTAAGATTGTAAATGTACTCTTCGCAAATTGTAAAACAATAGTGTGAAACAACAACAACAAAACATACTACCGTTGGTTGTTTAACTCTGGGGAGGCTGGATTGTGCTTTAGCAAACACTGCTTGGGGGTAATCACATAAATAGATGCGAGTGACACCAATTTCGAGAGACAGGAAGGAAAAATAGGAGGATTTCTTACAGCATAAAATGCCGTAGCCTCATTTGGCTATAAGGGTCTCCTGTGATACACTTAACCAGCCTTGCTGTGCTTAACTCCAGGCTGGTAAACAAATAACTGCCTTGTCATATTGATGTAGGTACAATGCTGCTGTTTACTGTTGGCCTGCTGCCCTGGATTTGCCTGTGTTAGGCCAGGGTAGAGCTGAAGAAACTGGCACATCAAAGGTGGAGAGAGAAAACCAATGAGAGGGTGAGAGAAAAGAACAAAAGAAGGAAGGAGAGGGCGAGTTTAAAGGGAAAGAGAGATACAAAGAATGCTAATCACGGTGGTGCTTTATGATATCTGCCTCCACCTACACAGTGATACTGCTGAGACAGCATCCTGAGGCGCTTAAAGACAGCAAAGAGCTCCTAAGCATTTACTTACAGAAAAAAAAAAAAACCCACAAAGAACAATCAAAGAGATGGGCATGAGCTACGGTTCCATATGCATCCCCAAATGTACGCGTTAGTGTTGTCAAAAGACCCGGTACTTCGGTACCAAGTCG
>SCHK01019978.1:0-22488 GCA_004124795.1 Poropuntius huangchuchieni
GCGCCCGCGCATACAGCGAGAAAGTTACGCCTACTTCTTTTACATATACATTTGGGGGGTGCTGTGCAAATCGTCAAGACATCGTGACGTTAAGATGTATGGGCGTGTAGAACGAGCCGTTTTAGGGGGGTGTGGCAGACTCCTAACTTTAATAAAGAATATCTCTTTGGATTTGAGACTTTAGTCTTTGCAACTTTGCATATCTTCTTTATGCACCAAGAGCTTGTAACACTCCAAAGAGAATGGAAAACATGAAATCTCACTCAATCACCCCTTTAAGTGGCCTTTATATTTTTTTCACAAGGGAAAACATGAGATGGAAAATGCCCTTTTGAGTGTGTACGACTGTGGCATAAGTGCTTTAAAGCAATTTCAATTTAAATATTTTTGAAAGGGTTTTGCTGTGCAAACAGTCTAACAGCTAATTATATTAGCATGTTAAATAAAAACACTGTAGCTAAATATATCGAAGCCAAACAAAAAATATTTTAACCATCATAGACAGTGGATGGACAGGCTGAGATGAGCTCTACCAAAAGTGGTTTTGCTGTGACATTGCGATTTTCAGCTGTTATTTAAAACAATTCTAAACCAGTTGAATGGCTCATTTCTCCAGATTCTTGTCAAAACATTTCTTCTCCCCTCCTCTTTCTCTCTCTCTTTCTCTGTATCGCTCCATTGAGCTGACATGTCAGTGCATTATGATTGCCTTCCTGTTCTATTAGATTTCTGACGAGTATTTTCGGCTGTGTTCTAGTGGCATTTCTTATCTCGCCCACAAACAGCGGAAGGCGGTTCACCAGGGCTCTGTGTCTCGAACATAGTGTTTTTTGTCTTCTTTTATAAACAGAAATGGAAAGAGGAGGAGAAACTCTCTTTGCTGACATGCAAGTAAGCCTATATCAGTGTCAACATATGCCGAGACTGATGTTGCTACTTACAATTCATAATTAGCCCCTTTCCGCATCTACATCAGCACCTAAAGACGACAGGCTTTGACGAGACTCTGGTTAGCCTTGGCAAAAGAGCTGAAGTATACTGAAAACAGCTCTTACTGTAGGTGCACCTTATCCTGAAACAAAACCGTTTCGATGCTGTTCAATAGTTTTTTATCAGTCTAGTCCCCAGTCACTGCATTGCAGACATGATGTACGGACTATGTGGAGTTTATTTACGCTGATCCCCAAACCAAATGTGTTTTATCATTTTATAGGTCAGTAGAAATGGTTTCTCTTCACTCCAAGTCGAGATAGTGGCCTCTAGAAAGTTAGGTAGAGAGTGATTTATTTGCCACCACAAAGTTTTGAAAGATAAACGAATATCAATTAAATGTTTTACATTCCACCAGATTGATTGGTAAAACATGCAATAAAAATGATATAATTGTCAATCAGTAAGTCCAATTGTATTATTATTATTATTATCATTATAGTAATGCAGTTACTGTTTGTTAATTAAATAATAATCAAGTGATGAGTAACACAGCAACTATGTAAAATAAAATCAATAATTCAACTGCAATTTAGTAAAAGGAAGGAATTACACTCTAAAACATCAAGAGTGCAAAACAGACACATCCACTCACAGACACACACACACACACACACACACACACAGTTATACACACTCAAATGGTATGGCTATAACCATATAGGCAAAATGAGTCTGAAATAAGAGTTTGAAATCAGATCAGACCCAGAAGGATTATGCACTGATAAAGCATTCCTGTTTATTTATGTTACATTTTTATAGTATAATTTTTGTATAACAAAAAGCTTTCTGTGTTCAGGTTTGACTGTAGTAATAATAATTCAAAAACTGATGCTTCAAATCAAAATTTAAAACAACCAAAAAAATTAACCTTGACAAAAAGTAGACTTTGAGGATGCCTTAATATACATTTAAATCCACAGCCTAATAAAAGTTAACAATTATGTAAAAAAAAAAAAAAAAACAACTAGGGAATTGAAAAGCCTCTATAGATTTGTATATAGAAATTGATTTTGCTGAAGAAAAAAAAGTTCAATTTCAGGTGTCCGGTCACTTTTGACTGTGAAGACCTTGTTGAATGAATGAATGAATGAATGAATACACAAACAAACAAACAGTCTTACTACATTGCACTATTTTCATTTCAGTGGGGAAAATACATTTGCATTTGTTCCCATAAGTGAAAATGGGTCATATCAAACATAAGGTATTGCTAAACGTTGTTACTCTGTGAAAAGAAGGCAGCCTGTCTTCATCCCCCACCCATCCTCTTCCACTTCTGTCTGTTTACCCAGAAGATACAAAGCCATCTCTGCGTTCAGCAAACGCTGCCTCCAAATGTATCAGATAATAAGCCAGCATGCATTGTATTAGTTTAATGTGTGCTCTTATGAATCATTGCAGCCCATAACTGTCTGAGTAAACTGCTGTGGGAATTTATGCAAGTTAGTTTTATTATGGTGGTGTGTCTGTGTTGGAAATGAGCTGCAGCTCTTTGCTCGAGTCTTACCATGGTCGTTTTAGTTTAATTGAATCATGGTCATCACCGTTTAGGGCAGGATTGATTGTTGTGGTTGTGAAGCCAGAGTCAGGCATAATCTCAGGCGCAGTGTGATCTTCTTTAGAAAGTCATGAGATGCTGAAAAGCTTCAAAGAAGTGACAGTGGGGCATCACATCTGTTGTCACAGCATCTGGCACGCATCTCTGAAATAAAAGCTGTCAGGCTTTTCTTTATTTCTTCCAATAACTTCAAATGCCCTTAAGCCAGGTGCTCACTGCAGAGATTTGGAAAGCGACAGCCACGTTTGAATGCAAGAGTAAATCCTTTAAATTAACACGACTGTTAACAAGGCACATGGATGCCAGAAATTCAACCCAAATGAATTTCAGCTTTTAGGAAGTAATAGCAGCCAGATACATATTATTATCCATAAGGTTGTGTTTTGTTAATGCTTATTTTAAGTGCTTTTTTTATTATTTCACACAGTGAATGTGTTTGTTTTTTGAAAGAAATGACTACTTTTATTCATCATGGATGCTATTTAATAAATTGCTATTTAAAATAAATTAAAATTGGAAACAGTTATTTTAATTTGTAAAAAAAAATTAATAATATTATTATTTTTACTGTATTTTTGATCAAATAATTGCAGCCTGGGTGAGCATAAAAACTGTAGTGTATCTCTGTTTCTCCAACATGAGAATTGGAAAGGTAAATAAATAAATTATTCATAACACATTTTAATAAATAAAATCAATAAAATAATATTTTAAGTAAATAACATGCATCATTTATTTCTTAAAATATTGTGGATGTTTAAATATAACTTTAGCATACAATGTGTTGCGTGCTTTGTCTTTTCTCGCACCGTCTCAAGGCTCCTGGGATCAGCGCACTTCCAAATATTGAGTTCCCAAAACCAAAAAGGAAAAAAAAAATGAGATGCAGGCATATCTTTTCAAGCATATTGTCTCAAGAGAAGAGACTGCAAAAAGAATCTTTTTTCATGCGTATTACCTGAATGTCGAATACCAGTGCTGTGGAAGAGACCAGAAGGAGATTGTGTGTTTGCTCTGCCCGACGCACAGACAGAGATAATGAAAAGTTTTCCGGTCTTTTCCATTACCCCAGCAGAGAGAGAGGGAAAATGAGATACGCACTTTCGTGACATCCAAATGTTATAGTGTGTGAAATGGGGTCTGTAGCCAGGTGATGGAATTCATAATGTTTTTTCAGAGCGTGTGTGTGTGTGTGTGTGTGTGTGTGTGTGAGAAAGAGAGAGAGTATTTCAGGTGGCAGATGATGTTCTGTGATAACAGGGGTATGAAAATCTCTTTCAGCTTTGTTCAGCCGAGCTCTGAAGTTTGAGTCTCTCTGGTCACTTGTAAGATACCCCAAGGCCCGAATGTCATCACATCCCTCTGCCCTCCGAGTCACATTCGGAAAGAACAGAGTGAAATACTGCAGCATTTAACGGCTGACAGCTAAGTTAAAAAGCCACAGTCTGGGATTCGGCTGCAGCTGGGGAATGCCGCTGATGAAGAGGGTACAACAGAAGAGATTTGACATTAAAGCCCTATTCATGAGAAGTGACAGTCATGGACTCCAGCTCTCAAACTGAGTGGAGGCTGTTCGAGACCCTGTCAATTATATTCAGTAATAACACAGACAGTCACAGACAAGCCTGATTCCTCTGTAGAGTATACTATGATCCTTGAGGAAACCAAAGCAAAGTCTGTGCTGAGGTTATTATCTTTAACCAAAGCTGTTATGAAGATGAAAACTAGCAGTGAAAAAAAAGTCAAGTGGGAGTTTCCAAAAGACATCAGACTTTTATAAAGATCATCACTCTTGTACCACATTTAACTTGTTTTGAGGGAGGCAGAACTTGCCTGAGGCGATTTTTAGTGTTAAAATTAAAATTCTGATTAAAACATATAATATGAATTAAAAGTGAAAAGTGAAAAGTATTATTATTCATGTCTTTGTGGAACACGAAATGCTTCAAAAATGTCATACAATTACATAAAATTACTTGCCAGATGGTCTGATTTATTAAATATCCTGAACATGATTGCTGGCCATCAGTGTATTGTCAAAAAGGCCGAATGAATTAAGAAAAACAAAAAAACTTATTTAAAATAAGTAATAATAATAAAGAAAATACTGTTAAATGTTTCAGCAATAGCAAATGTTTTGCACAATTTGTTATCAATAAGTATAGTGTGCTTGTGTTGTTGTGCATTTAAAAAAAATGAAACTGAACTTAAAATTAAATATTATTTTAAGCATAATGCCATTTCTGACCAATTGTGGTGTGTTTTCATTATAGGCAGTTTTAAACTAAATAAACAAATTTACATTGCAAAAAAATGCAACAATGCCCCCAAGCAGTATTTTTAATATTAAAGGTATAGTTCGCCCAAAACAAAAAAAAAATGTCATCATTTAGAATTTTGAAGAACCAAAGAATTTTGAAAAACCAAAGAGCTGTTGGTCCCCATTGACTTCCATAGTAGAAAAAGAAATACTAAGGCCCCGTTTACACTAGTGTGTTTTCGTTTTAAAACAGAGTTTTAGAATGAAAATTTTCCTTGTGTACACTGCTGTTTCCGCTGCTTTTAAGAAACGATCTCCGTTTACACTACACAACCTAAAACGCATGTCACATGACCATTCATGCAGGTACAAGCATAGATATGTATAGGTAGATTCCCTATTATTTAGATGGCGGACGCGTCAGTGTGCTTGGAGCGGTCGAATGCGTTATCTACCAACACATATCTATGGGTACAACAACGAGCATGATGTTATTGTTTACACGGTCGTCAAGGATACGCAGAGCAAATGTGGACAGGCACACCATCGTTTTCAAAAGTCTCCGTTTTGGTCCGTTTACACTGAAACGCAACCCCGGAGTTTTCAAACTAAAACGGGGTCTGCAGCGTTTTAAAAAGTCTCAGTTTTCGACCTCTAAAATGCCAGAGTAGTGTAAACGATAGGCGTAACCGTAGCAAAAGTTATGCGTTTTACATGAAAACGCACTAGTGTAAATGGGGCCTAAGTCAACGGGGACCATCAACTGTTTGATTACCAGCATTCTTCAAAATACCTTCTTTTATGTTCAACATAAGAAAGAAACTCATTCAGGTTTGGAATGACATGGGGTGATTTTTGGGTGAACTATTTCTTTAACAATGTGGTAACAATGGATACTTGGAAACTGACAATATTAACATCTCATTGTTGTTCAGTTGTTGTACAACTAGGATGCGACTGTCGTTGGTCGATGTGGTATTTGCCCCGCCCCTCCTCCACTGTGATTGGCTGATAGGGTAAACAATTACAAGCGCTGCATTTTTAAAAACATTTTAAACACTTCCATTGCNCCCACTGTGATTGGCTGATAGGGTAAACAAATAAGCGCTGCATTTTTAAAAACATTTTAAACACTTCCATTGCAAACAAGTGGACATACATCCTTATGCAGGAAAGTCTTGCCTCAGTAATCGATAATGCAGAACAAAAATTCTTCATATAGTATAAAAAATGGACCCGGTTGCCATCATCAGCCATTTACGTGCTAATGTTATTGAATGAGTCTCTTTTACACTCTGTCACCTGAGACAGTATTGATTACAGCTTAGCTCTGCCTACAGTCTGCTGGAGTGACTAATAGGGCTTGCTTTAAAAGATACATTTTTATGAGCAGGCTAAAGAGACATTTGCGGTGACATAGTTTCATCACAGATTATTTGAGAAATTTGCCTCAATTTCGTGCATTTGATGTCAGGAGTGAGGTTTGCGTTTGAAATGCTTGCTCAGAGGAAAATTATTTTTGACATTCTTCTCAGTGCCGCTCCTGTAACGGCACAAAGGTTGTTTGAATTTCAAATGAAGCTACCCCTAAAGTACATGATTCTGTCCTTATTCCATCAATCAGAAATGTGGGAATTCAGAGTTCATGCTAAATGCTAATGAGCAGCGAGCTCATGCGACTGCTTTTTGAAAACCAAACGCAAAGGCGTCACCTTACAAATGTCCACAGGTTTTCTTCTTGCATTGTCTCCCTGCTGTCAATGTATTTTGATAGACCCATTATTTAATGAAATTCATGAAAACACGCTGCACCCCGTTCCCATCTTTGGGACTTTTCCACCTGCACTGTTGTGGCCGCGCTAAATCAAATACCCTGAGCTGAATTACCTTTTAATAGTCACACATTTTGGCTCCTTTTTAGCCACTAGCTCACTCACAGTCATCCGTCCTCAATTTCTTCTCACATTACCCTCCATTATGCTATCTAAATTACATTTCACGATTATTTTATGCAGAGCACATGCATGTAATTTTAGAGGTAAAATAATAAACACCGCAGAAGATTGGTGCTTTTGCCCCTCCCTTTTCCCATTTTAGTGATTGTATTTATTTCCTGTTTTTCTTTTTATTATTGTGATTGTTTTCCTGTAATCATTCTAATGCGCTGTTGTCTGTGTTAGCATCTGCCATTCACCTGCGATAGCGCAGGTTACCATCTACGGTTGGGCCTTAATTAGCTCCTTAAAAAGGAAAATGCCATCACACACCTAATTGCTTCTGTTATGCGTTCATTAAAAATGCTCAACAGAGCACGATATTGAAAAAATAATTGCAAAGGTTAGCGGGAGCATTTGTTATCAACTGTGTTAGCCGCGTTGAATCATTTGCGGTATTTTCTCTTGGAACGTAGCCATGTAGATTTAATGCGTGTGCCTTGCACTCATAAACAAATGCGAGTAAACAAGGCGGCCTGCGGAAAAAGTTGGCACTCGTGTAGCGTCCTGCTCTTCCATATTAAATCAGCGGTGCATTGGGATCTGGGCTGCTTAGTCTGTTTGTGTGTTTTTTTATTGCACGTGGCAGGATGAGGCAGACTTTTTTAACTTTAAATTAACATAAATGCTAATGATTTCAAGCTAAAAATACTAAAATGTCGTCCAAGGGGAATAGTGTGTTATAAATTACTGGCTTTCTTATATAAACTACTGTTTAAAAGTTGGGAAGACTTAAGGAAATCTCTCATGTTCACCAAGGCTGCAGTGTGTTAAACTAGTAACGTTTCTTTTCATTATAAAGGTTGAAAACGGTTAGAAAAAAAAAAAAAAACATTTTGGAGAATGTGCTAGTCGCTGTATATTTTCTATGCAGTTCTATAATCAATAAAAGATCCAAGCTTTTAAGCTTAGAAAATGACAGACAACACCATAAAACTAGTCTTATTAAAGGTTCTAAGGATCATTTATTTTGGTTTTATATTCAACTGTGACCTTTGAATAAGTCAGCCATACCTTAGTCTATGTTACAATGACCTAAAGAAAAGACTATTTTCTGGGTCAGAAAAATGGTCATGTTCACTTTCTCAGTCTTTGTCCCCCATCTAAGCATGACTGACCTTCAAAGCTGCATGGGAGAGGTGAAAAAGAGAGAAAAGAAGAAAAACTGAAAGAATGAAAGAGCAGAGCCCTGTTTACTTTCCGTGTCAGGGCTAGCAGATCAGTAAGGCCTGAATCCCCCAGAGCAGCCTGCCTCACAGCCTCTGTACCTATCTGACTAATTACCCATAAGGCCGTGTGCTCAGGACTGTGATGTCTTTCTGTGACCATGGCAACTGTGGCGGAGAAGTTGTTTTAGGATGATGCAAAGACAGTTCTATGCGTGTAGGTTTTTCTATCAAAGACTTAAGCGCATGAAATATGAATTATCCAAATAATTGCATATGCACAGTTGCCACGTTCCTCATGAGATTCGTGCAACCTGTTTTTGTGCTTGTTGGCTTCTTTTTTGTTTGTTTTGGTTTTGTTCTTTCTTTTCTTGCATCCTACTCTTTTCCCGCTTCCTTTTGTTCTGCAGTATACCTTGCTTTCGTTAGGAGGGTTATGAAACTAGATTTTTCCAGCACTTAATAACTGTCACTTTATTCTGACAAAACTTTACTGACAGAAATAACAACTCTTAGCTCATATTAAGACCTCTTTAAAGCAATATTCCTGGTTAATCTCAATCAACACCTACTGTTGATTACCACAAAACTTATTTCAACTGGTCCTTCCATTTTGTCTTTTTATTCCCAATTGTATTTTATTTGATCAATTATTTGTTTTACTTTATTGCATGACAACACCTAAAAACCTAAAATAGTCAGAACAACCTTAGAGCTCAAATAATATGGTTGCACTTTACAATAAGGTCAATACAACAATGAAATCTAAAGTTCTGCTACGAAACATGACATCATCACGTGGTGCAGCTGATTGGTTCTTTTTATATCAGCAGCCAATGAGCTCACTGCTCAACATTCAAAATTGGCTAGAGCTTGTTGTAGCAGTTTGCAGTGTGCTTCAAAAAGCCTCCACCTTCCCCAGCTCCACCTGTATAGATCTGCTTACAGGGTGATTTCACGTAATATGGGTGTTATCTCAATTATGTTATATGTGCAGCAGCAGTATTTCTTACATTCTCACAGCAGTATGTTGTGTATCTATTGGCAGTAGCAAGTCTCGGTACTTGCTCCTCCTCGCCAAGACTGAATACATTGTCATAAACGTTATGCTAAACCCTCCGAGAGCTGTGATGATAGAAAATTAAATTAAAAAATTAAAATTAACATTAAGATTAATTCATGATAACTAATGTAATCGGAACCTTATTGTAAAGTGTAAGCAATAATATGCAAGTCTTAACAGAAGAATCCATGTTTGTGCTTTTGTAAAATAAATTAAGCTTAATTTCTGCCTACAAATTCATAAAAATGGCCCCATTCGCTTCTGTGGTATTGTTTTCTCAACATAACTTTGATTTTTGCTTTTTATTCAAAAGAAAACGAAGGATGAGTCGAGATTGTTCCTCAAATGCTATATGAGTTTAACTTCTATTGAACTCAGAATTTTCCTTTAAGTCTGTGGATTATAGAGAAATGCCATTTAAGCTTGAAATCTTCCGCCTCTTAAGTGCTCTCAGGAAGGTTTAAATAGCTAGATGTATATGTTCAAGAGCTTGTCCTATTCATGTTATGCCCATGCATTTTTATAACAGCTTTCTGTCTGAAAGGTTCAACGTCCTTATGAATAATTTTTCCCAGGTTCAACTTTTGTATAAATAATGTATTGGAATTGCATGAGGTATTAGCCATTATAGTCCATGTTTAATACTCATTGTGTGTGTATGAGAGATATGTGCTATCAATGCGATTTGTTTACACAAATGCCGCTAGCACTTCACAGGCAGGTTTGGCATTCATGAATTCTGAGTGATTCAGAGAGAGCAACGTTCGCTCTCTCTCTCCCTTTCCTCTCTATGCGCATAGTGTTGTTTATTGAGAAACAATTGCTCGGTTGCTGTAAATGTAGCCTCTCTGAGTGGCATGTAATTTCTCAGTTTTCTACATGCATGAGCAGATGAAAATGTTTTCCGAAACAGCCTGTTTTGCTGCGATAGACACTCTCCGATGCTGTGGTCTCAGTGGAATCTGTCTTTAGATTTCAAGTGTGAATTTTTATCCTTAAGACTTTGCAGCAAAATTCAACTATGGTAATGGATGCTTAGCTACATTTATGCATTCAGATACATTAAATTACAAAAATGTTTTTTTGTCATTTTAATGCAGGGATGTAGCTAATGCAAATTATTTTCGTGTATTATTCAGTATAAAATTAATTTAAAATATAGTTAATAGCTCACAATTTGTAAGGAGAGCTACTGAAAATGACTANATGTATTATTCAGTATAAAATTAATTTAAAATATAGTTAATAAAATAGCTCACAATTTGTAAGGAGAGCTACTGAAAATGACTAGATTGAAATTGGGGTCAAACTCAAGAGGCCCAGTGCAAGTGTTCCCAAAACTCTTAGCTACAGGCCTGTTAACGACTTTCTAATTACTTTCTGAACTGTTTCTTTAACTAGTCTTGAAGGGGTAAAACACAAGTAGTCCACAGATGATGCCATTGTGTCTGTTGTCCACCTGACACTCTGTAACATGGCCAGCAAAGACTTGCATGTCATAATGATGCTCATTGACTTCATTCAACACAATCATACCCCAGATCCTAGTTAACAAATGATCTTCACTTAGACTAAGCACCTCACTCTGCAGCTGCGTCCTGTAGACTTTCTGAGAGCTCAGGCTGCTGGATCCACATTATCATTCAATGGGTTATTATTCTATTATTATTCTACAAAACAGGTGCCACTTGTATCCTTTATATACAAAAGTTCAAGTTAATGTGTTTTCTCTTTTTGCTTTTTGGCCAGTATTATCAAATATACATATTAAAATATATGTAAATATACAGTACATGGAAATATGTACAGAAATCCAAAAGTTAAAGGTCAGTACTTTTTAAATGTTTTTGATAGAAGTCTCTTATGCTCACCAAGGCTGCATTTTTTGTTTAAAAATATAGTAAAACTGTGAATATGCCAGTTTGCTTTTGTATCACTTTTTCTTATGTTTGAATGTTGTGGAAAATTAGCATTAATATATGTTTTTTAATAAATATTCACATATTAATATCATCTTGTTTTTCGAAGAAGCTCCATAACATTACAAAACTGTAAATGTCATCTGTCATCTTCTTTCTTTACTTGACAGCAAAACAAAATAGATGATTGTTGACTTGAGATAGACTCAAGCTATTCAGCACCTGCTGTGCATCAGTGGTCTGGTGGAAGAAGCAATATATATCTACAAGTTACTAGGCGTCCATTTCACTGACAAGCTTTCATAGGCCCTGAACATCTACCACTTTGTGAAAAAGGCACAACAGATCGTCCTCTTCCTAAAAAGCTTTAGAAAAACTGTAAACCTGACAACATCCAAACTGTAGTAGCTGGTAAAAGTGTTGGAACCCTGGTGTCCAGTTGTGTGCAGATAAATAAAGATTTTCAAAGAAGGCCAGAAGCATCAGGAACGATCCATGGTATATTCTTTCTCCTACAATCCCAGAAGCCTAAGCAGCATCCAGGCAGAAGCAATCAGACTACAGGCTGTCAGTCTACTCAGGCCTGTCTTGACAAAAATGATTTGCCTGAACTGAACTTTCCACGAAATCACCCAATCTCTTTTCTGTCTACTCTTGTGCATTTGACTGTTATGAGAAGCATCACAATAAGCTCGACTTCACTCAACTTTTTTTTTTCAATGTTGTTTCCGATAAAAGTCTCTCTGCATTGCGGTTCTACGTTCCTTCAATCTCAGGTGAGGAGGTTTTATTCATAGATGCATTTGGAGATAGAAGCCTAGCTGCCTCGAGCCTCCGCGAGATTCTCCCCTCTGTGAGTCATGGCAGATTTATTGAAATATTTCATGGTATATTTCTCACAACCGGACCATCGGAATTTGAGTTATGGATGACCAGTGAGATGCGCGGTCAAGCCACTGCTCAAATGCAATCACAAAGCAGTCCTCTGAATATGAAACTCTTCAGAAAGCTAATATATAATTCAACTGTATCAATCTCCTCGTGCTCCAGCTCTCTGCGCTCTGAATCCTGCTCTGAAATCTATTAGTCAGGCCTTTGATGCATTTAAAATTTGTTCTGCCTGAATAGAGTTGGAGAGTATCCCTTCCAAAAAAGTTCGTAAACTTGGAAATACCGGACCTGTTTATTGTCGCGTCCGCTTTCTGTATGATAAAACCATCGTATATTTTTCCCACTTTCTTTATGGTGGTTTTAAAAAGTCGTAGTCTCTGTCTTCTCCAGCATTAGTTTTGTTATAAATCTCCCAGCATGGGAAATAAGCCCTCGTCTCACACAGGGCTGTAAAACAGTCGCGAAAGGAGTGCAAAAGAAAGATAAATGAAAAAATTAAAAGGCCGTTTTATGGCGACCCTCACCTGATATCAATGTATGAAGGACGAAAGTCAAGGAGGAAAACTTATTTTTTTGTAACCGTCAGCTAAATGGACAATATGCTAGTGTGAGTTCGGCCCTATAGAGTTTCAAGTGTATCACAGGTTTGGGTAATAAGTATTTGTATTAGCATAATGTGACGGCAGTAAGAGCTTCCTTTCCTTTCTCCTTGACTATCTGACAGTGTTGTGTGGCTGTGCAATAGACACGCTTATCGACAGGGCCTCATTAGCTCTCAGCATTGGCTGAGCAGCGCTCCGACGCGAGGCCTCGGCTCCACATAGGCACTGCATACTGCTGGGAAATCTCTCTCTCACTCCCCAAGGCAAATATAGTCCTGGCAAGTTAGTTTGCACATTTTTAGACTTGGAGAAAAGTTGCATGGATGACTTCCCTCTGACCTGAATTCAGGTTTTTACCCAGCCTCCATTTTATGGTGACTTTACAGGATAAGAAATGCAACTTGTGTTCTAAGTGGGTGTGCGAATGGGATTAAACAGGGGTTTAAAACTGTGTGCGTTTCTGTACATAAAGTCTAAATGAAATGTCTATTTTTGAAAATTCTACACATTATTGCAAAGCAAATAATGTTTGTTTTCAGATGTTTTCAAACTCGCTCTTATTCATCCAAATATAAATTCTGTCATGATTTACTACTAGTAGTAGTATTTTGAAGAATGTTTGTAGCCATACTGCTTTGCTTACCAGTGACTTTCAATGTATGGACCAAAAAAATGTCAAAATATCATACCACAGGAGGTTGATCTCTTGATTTTTTTTTCTGTATATTCATTACTCTTAGTCTATTTTATATATAAAGAAATGGCATACAACCTATAACAGAAGATACTATAATGGCAGTCCAAGCCATTACATTGCAAGTAAACCGTAAACTTTCCATGTAACATTTTACTTTTTATTTGGCTTCTTAAACTTACTAACTATTTACACTTTATGCCTCAAATTAATCAACAAATTCAATGGTCAATAGACTGTCTAAAGTGATGATACACGTGGCAACTTTTTGAGCAATGTTGCACAGGGCCCACGACCAATCTAAAGTATCCAAATAGAAGTTTTTTGCCCATTTTCAGAAAAGTGCCCAAGCAATATTGCTCAAAAAACTCATCACGTTCATTTGAAATCTAAAAAACTCTGTTTGCACTACAAACCAGTGTGTTCATAATTAAGATAAAGCATTAAATTAAATTAATATGGTAAGACCCCAATTTGCTATATAAAGCAGCAAAACAAGCTGGACATGGATGAGACCGGAAGTCTGACCCATACAATTTACGGAAAAAATAAGGTGGACAGAATACTATAAAATAAGAATCAGTTCATAGAAGGAAGTTCTAAACTAAAGAATGGTGTGACTCATTGGTCAAAAAATAAATAAAGGTTAGTTTGATAGCTTGATTTATATAGATATCTCGATATATCATTATTATAGATTTTTGAGGCCATAATAAAAATCTGATACCGTGACAGCTCTAATTTAAATCAATTCTCTCCTTTTTTTTTTTTCATTTTTTAGAAACATTCTTAGCGCACTGTTAACGTTTGCGATTTTTTTTTACTTATCACATTTTCATTTACATACGTTGTCAACAATATGTTTTAACTTAAAGTAATTCAGTTACCTTCATTATGAGTATTTTTCATCTTTATTTAAAATCTAAAGTACTGTGCTAAAAAAAAAAACCTGTACTAAAAAAACTCTGTTTTGCACACCTGAACTTTCAGGTGCGCAAAATGAGCGGCTGATCTGACACCAAATAACGCTTACAGTTTGCACCACGTAATCCGTGCGATCTCCATCGGGCTCAAGTCTATTAATAAGACTTCAACTTTTCACCTCGTCCTCATGTTCGGGACGCATTACAGGCGAGCGGAGTTCCAGCTAGCCCGTCTGTGTGGTTAACTAAGCATGCCCAGCGGGGAAAGACGAGCACAGTTAATTCGGGATCACAGCGCTAGCACACTTCACCAGCACCGAGGCGCTGCAACTAAACATCAAACACGTTATTTAAACCTCGCTCAGACAGAAAAGCGCAGCGGCCTGAAAAACTGAGTATCACTTTGGGCTCCTCTCATATATGAAATGTGATTTTAAAAAGCAAACTCTCTGAAGTCTCACAACTTGCGGAGCATGTCATATTTCGGTCCCTTCCGCACCCAGTCCTCGGTCTCTAGGGAAACGAAGGCTCAAAACAGCCAGCGAGACACAGGAGGAATATCTCCAGATCATAATGGGCCAATGTACTGTCAGATTTTATGACCCAAGGCCAGTGTGGCGCGTAGCATGGTGCTTGTCTTCTCAAGGCAATCCTGAAAGGCTCTAACAAAGCCCGCTCTTTGAATGACACCCAAATCCCACTGTGACACCCCATCACTACAGCCAATGGTGCAGTAAATTCCCCTGCCAGCGTGACTCAACCTAGCAAGGTATCAGCCATAACACCTGCTGTCTTCCCTGGCCGCTGGATCCGCCGTCTCGGGCGTGCATGTTGAGGTCAGGCGTCTGTGCGTATGGAGCATGTGCACTTTGATGGATAGTGCGTGTAACGACATTACCTCTCGGTTGTTTGGCAGGCATGTTCGGCTGGGGAGATGTTCGCAGCGTCAGGCTGCTCCGGAGCAATCTGCGAAGCCCGCCACTTAATGCGTACGGAATACAAATCACCATTAAGCCATGCTAAGTGCTAGTTCAGCAATGCTAACATAATTTACCGCAACAATAATAGCCGCAATCTCCATTGCCCCAGGGGAAATTGATTTAATATAAACTATTAGCTGGTCATTTTCAAAGAGATGTGTTGGCATGGATTCAGAACGCAAGGTCGCACTTTGTAACAGGATATTAGCCGTCGGCGTTTTGGAGCAGACTGCTAACGGGCCCGAGCGTTTATGATACTGCCTGTGATGCTGTGAAAAACTCATTGGCAGCTCTTGTTTTTTATGTACTACCGGTCAAAGGTTGGGACGCATCGGAATTTATAAGAGTTTAAAAGCATTTGGATGTAAAGCTGGGGTTTCGAACCTTTATAGACCACTCAGACTCTCAGTCAAACCAGTAACCCCCGATTAAAAAAATAAATAATAATAAAAAAAAATAAAAATAAAGAGCTAGTAAGCTAAGCCAGCTAACAACAATGCTTTTTTTATTTGTAAATAAAACAAAAATTATTTGATTTGATTTAAAGAACTTAAAAATGTCATGTTTAATTCAATGTGTTACTTGCCTTTGCTTTGTTATTAATTGCAAAATGTTTTTTTTTTTACTATTTCTGATTGAAAATTGTTTCTACACCAATATTTTAGTGTAATAGAATAACAGATTATGTAATCTTACTGTGTGTGTGTGTGTGTGTGTGTGTGTATAATTTCATATATTAAATATGTTATTAAATTAAAATAATATTTAATAAAATTGTTATTAATTTTACTACAATATTTTAATATTATTATGAAGTTATATTATTAATAATATTTAATATAATATTAATAAAAACAAATAATAAACATAATTTAAGCCATGAATAATAAAAAATATACATATATGCATATTATTTATTTCAAATGTTTTGCATAGCCTATTTTCTATGTAGCTTTCAAGGACTCATATTTCTTTACAAAATAGACAATTTATTAAAAAAAAAAAAAAAAAGAAAGAAAGAACTCAGCTGTGAAAAGCAAGTTTTATTTAGTTTTGGTTTGACTTTTGATTTGACTGACTAGGTAGGTCCTAACTTTTGACTGGTGGTGTACATTGTCAATATGAATTTCTTCTTTAAAAAGACTGAGACGTTATGAAGCTAAATCAATTTATCATCTTCCTGTTGTTTTGAGCAAACTGCACAATGTTTTCCACTAACATGTCGTGTATAGTCATCCAGGCATAAGAGAAAAGAGAAGAAGAAGGGGAGGTGGAATAACAGACCACAAGGGAAAGGAATAAGACAGAGAGAGAGAAAGAGAGAGAGGGAGAGGCAAGAAAGGGGCAATAGTTGTATTTTGTTGTTTGGACTGGCAGCCTCATAAAAACAGAGTCGCTCTGAAGCCTGGTGCTTCTCCCTGTGGAGGGGCTGCTGAGATGTCAGTTAGAGTTACTGAGATGTGACGGCCTTGGGAAGAGTCCCGTCAGATGAGATTTAGAAGCTGGGCTGACCAGGGAGAGCCGGGAAGGTTAGTGTAGTGAATTTATTTTGAGAAGGGGCACTGGGAGACATGGAAACGATGGGGAGATAATTCCTCTGCTCATAATGATACTAACAGTGAATTAAAGCATAGTGAATTGTATTTGTTGTACTTAGCATAGTGTGTTGCATTTAAATATATATATATATACACAATATTTATTTATTTATTTATAAAGGTGTCATAGTAATTAATTATTGTAATTTATTATTTTGTGGCAGCTGTTTTTATATATTTAGAGTGTATTTTACAGCTATAAAATAATTGCATAACATATTATTTTTATTTTTTATTTTTAATTAATCACACATTCATTTGGTATGTTGGGTTAAGTGTAATGACCGCCGAGTTTTAACGTGTTCTGCCAGCCTGCTTTATGCACTGTGGCATGAATAATTTGTATTATATGTATTTTGTATTTTGCTTTTGTTTATGCTGTTGTTGTAGTTCTTGCCTTCTAGTTTAAAATGTTTTATGTAGACTCTTCATAGCAGATCATGTCTTATTAAAACAGTTTGCAAAAAATGGCAGGTCAGGTAGTTGACAGTGCTGAGCTGTCAGGGTGGAAGGCCTGAGATTTTGTATCAGGAGCATGTCGCTGAGAAAATGTAAGAGGCTTCCTCGTCCATCTGACTTCCCATTTCCTTCCGTCCGTGTCAGTGCTGTAGTTAAATCTTGCGCGGTACAGGATGGATTTCCTCTGAAAGAGGCTTGATACAGTGAGATGTAATGAAAGAGCTCATTAGCGATTCTGAGGGTGGTACTTATTTATCAATCATGCTCTGATTTATGGTATAATTAAACATGATAATTAGATGGTTGTTCAATCACTGCTGAATGGATGGCACTATTTTTCTAACGAACATCATTTGTTAATGAGGGGAAAGAATGGGTGTAACTTTATGATAACGGCTTGTCAGACTCCATATAGACTCTGATCATTTCCTCTGTCATTATCGCACCCAGACGAAATTCCTCCACATTTGTGGCGTGTGAATCCGAACTGGAATGTAATATGGTTATCAGTGCCGTTTTTCATTTTTACCAAGCTGAAAAGGAATGACAAAAGCTTTAGCACCATTAAACAGTCGTTTTTTGAGTTACTAGCCTCAATGAAATGGAAATCAAGCACAGATTAAGTAACAACGTGACTGTTAATTGTTTGTATTTGAGAGTGTTTCTTAGCTTCCCGTCAGCTCTAGAGAGGAACCAAGGACCTTTTCTTCACTTCAGTCATTTTTTTTCTTCTGTAATCCTGTGTGTTTGAACTGTGCGGTCTTTGATGAGAGGTTTTGCAGATGAGAAACTTGTTTGGTGTCTTCGTTATGCTATGAGAGTTTATTATCAATTATAAGAGACATTCTTCAACTTGTCTTACTTTACTCCGGCTCTAATGACCTTCCCCAGCAATTTGAGGAGACGCGTCATTAATTAATGGCTTTGGTGCAACAAAATTAGCACTTTAGAGACTCGACAGGAAACTTCATCAAAGTGTGAAATCCACCGGAGAGCAATCTGACACCATTTCCCTGCCGGCATGGGAAGAACTGTTTCTTAATCAAAGGGCATCTGTGTTTTCTCTAATTTTTCCAGATCTTTGGTCAAACCTTTTGTGCGCTAGCGTGATCATGTGTGCATGAGAGGCTTTTTGAAGATCAGAACTGCTTCATGAATATTACTAGATCAACAGTGTCAATAAATGAAACAGATGTCTCCCTTGAGAGATCATGGATGCGTGTCTATCGGTTCACGTCGGCCGCTGTGCCAATATGGCATCGCTTGTGAGCGAAAACACATGTCATGTCCAATTCTGTCATTCAGCATGGATGTGCCAAAGCACACGTTCATTATATTTTGATAAACAAGCATCATCACAGATTCAAGCTTGTTTCTTGTATTGATTTGCTGAGCTGTGCTGCAGCATGCAAGTGCAGGTTAAGATGCAAACCTGTGAACTTCTGCCTTGTTATATATGTAGGATAGGGGTCGCTTGAGGATTATATTTGGGGGTCCGTGGCATCTAATTACTGCAAAAACTACTGTACCTTGTCTCAGAGTATCCCCTTTAGTCAGAGTATCCCAGATTTAGTCTGAGATGGATAAATATCCCTCCCTTTCCGCTCTACAGAATGGGGACAGAATGTTTATTTGGCATCTCCAGAACTGACAGAAGTTACTGGCATTTTTCTGAAGCATCGTAGTTCTGTTCAGCAGTCGGATTCAGGCTGTGGGATCGGCTTAGGGCCCAAGAACAAGCAGCATAAGCTTCCAGATATTTGTAGAGTGAACAATGGTCATCTGACCATGTGTACAATTCATAGTCTGTTCAATATGTATGTGTATGCCCAGCAAAGCCTTCGTTCCACTGAATACTTGTGATGCATTAGATTCAGTAGAGAGAGCATCTACGCCTCAACTCATGTAGAGCCAAATATCAGAGACAGTACGGTTTGAATTCTGAAGAGAGTTTGTGTGCAGGAGTGTGTGAGTGTGGGTTTGTTCCAGGGGCGATTTTTGAGCAGTGCCTCCTCAAAAAAAAGAAAAGAAAAGTGAAAGTCATTTATTATTGTACAGCCAATAAAAAATAAACAAGTACAGTGAAATATGAGATTAAATAGCATTTAAACAACTAGTTTTTCTCAAGTAACACTGTCCAACACTGACATCAGCGAATGAAAGTCTTGCTAGATTTGTTTAATGCTGTAAATGATTCACGGATTCACTGTTTCAGGCTGATTCAAATACTGATTAAACTGATTCATAAGAGTTGTTTAAGCTTAAATGGAAGATATATTAATAAATTATGTTTTAAAATATATTAAAATAAACTTTTTTTCTTTTTTAGTATTGGACAATGGAAGTGGAATAGAAATAGACTACGCTTGTCATGTTATATGTGTTTGATTCACTAAAAAGAACCAGTTCATAAGAGTCATTTGTTCATAAAATGGAATACGGCATAGGAATAAACTACATTTCAAAATATAGTAAAATAGAAACTTTTTTCTATTTTCTACCATTTCTATAGCAGTAGTTTAATTGTTTAAATAATATTTCACAATACTGCTGTGTTTTTGTTGTAGTTTTGATCTTCTTTTTTTTTTTAAAAATGGAATTGGAATATATAAATGGAATACATAGAAATGGTCATGCTTGCAAAGCGGACTACACTGGCCACATATGTTTTTAATTCACTAAAAATAAAGAATTCTTAAGAAACACGTGATTGAAAAACAGACTACAATATGTTTTTGATATATGTTTTTGACACTAAAAAACTTGTGCATTATAGTCATTTGTTTGGGAATCAGACAACACTGAAAGCAGTTTAGTAAAGGTTCAGTCTTGGGAGTTTAATAACCAATACTGAGTACAAATACAGATTGTGATTTTTATTTTATTTTATTTTATTTTTTCAACTGAATCAAAATTAATTTGAAATAATAAACTTTTTTTTTTTTTTTTTTTTGCACTGCAATGGTGGTCCCATTATTTGAAATGCACTTCATTTGGCAGCCTGTACCGCAAGTTCTTTTTTCATTCCAGCATTGGCCTGCCTCTCTTCCTGTAATGAACCTCATTATGTTCAATTACCTCAGAGATGCTGCTGTCCAGAGGGAGCTGCACTCAGACCTCTGGGGAGCCGCGTCTGAAAACACACGGTCAACACACAACATCAGTTAGGCTGTTTTATTACAGCTACGAGAGGCCTTGCTGAGGTGTGTAGGTGGGCTTGTGGGATGTTTGTTTGAATATACCGGAGTGTGCCTGCGTGGTTCCACTGTGCACTTCCTTTAAAGTTCCTTTAACATAGTAATTGATGTATACAGCTCGATTTGCCTGAAAGCTTTAACCCCCTGTAATAGCATAATGAAATATTTAGACAATCATGACTGCATTTGTTGATTTTTCAAACTTCAACAAATAGTGACACTACTCATTTTTTATTAAATAATGTACAGTAGCTTTTCCTGTAACTAGCACAGTTCGTTTTTCATCCACATGAACTAGTTTGTTTTAGTGTATCTGTTTGTTTGGTGGTTGCTTGTAAATGAAGTCATTCACTGACTTGTTTGTGTCTATGTTTTTATATATTTTATAATATCCTTGTTATTTTTGGGTTAGCTGTTTTAGGTGTGCTTTTTTAAATAAAGCATATTATCTCTATTAGTCACACAATTTAAAAGATATTTTTAATTTTAAATAACTTCAAGGTACATGATTTTATTGGTGGTGTGTTAAAGAGAACCTTGACTGTGGTTTAAATGTGTATCTGGAAACTTGGGAAGCTACAGTTTAGCGGACTATTCTCTAACACTGCTGTATTCAATTTAAAGTTTTCAGGTGATATGACAAGGCTAACGGCTTAGGCATTGACCAACTTTTTATTAAGAGAGCTTTGAAAGGTCACGCTGATGGCTGACCATGAGGATGCGTTCTTTCTTTTCTCCTGAGAAAAAAAGATCCATAAAGCTCATCGGTGAATATTCCGGCAGGTTGTTACACAGCGTCAATGAGGCTCAAAATCTCTGAGTGAGTTTTATGGAAAGCAGAAGGTTAGAACTAGTGACCTTGTCTCCGTTGATTAAACTGTGCCGCCACATGGCGGATATCTTATGATCTGCCAGACTTTTTGCTGGTATAGTCATTATCATTAAACAAAGCGTGTTAAAGATGCCTCGGGAATTATGGCCTGTTAGCCTTTGACCTTTGCATTAGCACTTTGACCTTTCCATTAGGCCTGTGTGATGATGGACACTAAAAAGTGTAATAACTTAAACCGTATCCTTAGGCCTCTTTTTCACAGAGGTCACGATCATAATAAGTCTGAACTTTACTTTTATTCATACTCGACTGGGTAAAGAACCTGCAAATGTCATAAATAGCGAGTTTGTAAATGAGTAGGTGAGCTCAAGCATGTGTGTTTGAAATCGATGAATGCTCATTCTGTACACTATTGACTGAAATGATGTTAGATTTGAATCCTGACTGATCCATATTCCATTTGCCCTCTGACTGAAAACCATCATAAAATAATTTTTCCCTGTAGCAAAGAATTGATCGTCGTACTCAGCACAATATTTGAACATAATCATGGACTAAAATGTTAAAATTAATTTTTAGGTTAAAATTGCAATTTGTTGATGTTTCATTGCTTTCACGTCTTGTTTGTGTGGTCAGTATTCATGGATTAAAACTTGGGTGGTTTGGGAAAGTCACAGAGAATCCGCCGCTCTTCAGTATGGCACATGCTAATGAAGGTGTCATAATTAATGGTGCTGTGTTGATTGTTTGTTCCGGCAGCGCTGAGAGATAACCGGATTGAGCTGGTCCGAGCCACGTCGCAGGAGTTGACGATCAGCATCAGCGAGGTCACGCTGGGAGACGAGGGGATGTACACCTGCTCCCTCTTCACCATGCCTGTCAAAACAGCCAAGGCTTTCCTCACCGTCCTGGGTAAGACATCATTTAACACATGATGTGTGTGGGATTACATCCTAAATCAGCCCACTGAAGCGCTGAGTTATTTAGCCTTGACGTGTTACTTTCCAAAATTTCACAAGCCAGTTTTGTTCACATTAGTCCTGAATTTAGTGTAGTCTATCTGCCATTTTTGCAGTTATAAACCTGCAACTTTTTACTCAGTGTCTTTAGAATTTAAAGAAAGATATTTGTTTAAAGCGAAAAAAAAGTTTCAGTGAATGTTTATATGTACTGTATATATACACACACACAAATCAGTAAAACATTTTATTCAACAAGGATGCAAACTGATCAAACAGGACAGTAAAGATAATCATATTTATAATTTTACAAAATTTCATATAAATGCTGTTCTGTTCATCAAAAAAAAACTCAAATAAAAAAATAAATGTCACAGCTTAACATTGCTAATATTATCAT
>SCHK01020001.1:0-14901 GCA_004124795.1 Poropuntius huangchuchieni
GGGCTAATTTGTCTTCAACTGTAGATAGATAGATAGATAGACAGATACATGTGAGTTTGGTTTTTAAGTCTTTAATCTCATTTATTATCATAGAGTGCTGTCTTGGATGTGTGTTTAATCTTATCTGCTTTGTCTGTATAAGCACTATTAAAATCATTTACATTCTCACTAGAGCCTGTCCATTTCTCTCATTAAATGAACATTCCACCAAAAAATGAAAATATGCTGAAAATCTACTCACCCTCAGGCCTTCCAAGATCTAGATGGGTTTGTTTTAGATTTGGAGAAATGTAGCATTACATTACTTGCTCATCAGTGGATCCTCTGCAGTGAATGGGTGCCGTCAGAACGAGAGTCTAAACAGTTGATAGAAACATCACAATATTACAGTAATCCACACGAATTCAGTCCATTAGTAAATGTCTTCTGNAAAACATCACAAAATTACACAAGTAATCCACACGAATTCAGTCCATTAGTAAATGTCTTCTGAAGCTAAATGTTGTGCGAAAAATCAGTAAGGTGTTTTGACTTTAAACCGTTACTTCAGAGAATGAGTTTGTAATCCAAAATTGATTCCTCCAGTAAAAAAGTCCATCCCCTGTTGTCCTCTCACATAAAAATCAACTGACATATTTGTTCAGAACTATTCTGGACTGTTTTCACTTGTAGATAGTGCTTGATTTGTGCATATTTCTTTCCTGATTCAGACTAAATAACTTCATTGCAGGAACAGTATTTTAGCCTAAAGCAACAGTTTGAAGGTAAAAACGTCTAAATGACGAGTTTATTTTTTGAAACTTTACAAGACATTAATTAATGGATCAGAGTGGTACGGATTACTTTATGTTTTTATCAGACGGCACCCATTCACTGCAGATGTTCCACTGGTGCAACTGACGTAATGCAAAATCTCTTTCCCCAATTTACCCCATGAAATCAAGTTTTGTCATTTGAAGCCCATGTCTGTTGTCATTTCATGAATATACTGAATTGAGACAAATAAAGAATTGCCATGCTATGGTACTAAAAATGCAGCCTTTGCATAAGACGTATTTGCTGCATGTGTTTGAGTTTAACTCCAATAGAATCAGAAACTAGCCTGTCAACATTTCTTATGCCTGCAGCTTAAAATGAAACAAGAACGAAAGCACCTACAGTGCCAATCAATGCATCATGGCAAGTCTTTTCAGTAGCTTGTAGTAATACTTCAGGCTTTTTACAACACTGATCAAAGTGCAAACCAATTAAGTCGGTGTAGTTAAGCACTGCCATGTGGTTTTGTTTGTGTGAGGCCATCAGACGCTTCCTTTAGTTAATGTGTCACACTGTAGCACAGATGAAATGAGACAGATGGTGCGAGAAAGTTAAAGGTGTGCGCAGTTGGGTGAGAAGGTGGGGGGGGGGTCTAACTGTAATCTGAGAAAGTGAACGAGTGAACTTTGGATCTCTCAGCAGGCGTCGCCCTAAAGTCTGCTTCAGCTTTGTCACCTGAGTTAACACACAGGTCTGGTTAGTAACCGTGGTGATGGTGAATAATTGAGAGGGTAAGGCCGGACAAACTACACAGCATTTCAGAAAGAGAGAGAGAGAGAGCTAGAAAAAGAGAAAAACTTTTCAAAAACATTTAGTTTAACTTACTTAACTGTTGTTTTGCTAATAAGCTAAACTCACACACATTTGCGAACACTCTCAGTCATGGAGGGAGACGTGGATGAAGATGATGGGACTTTTACCAACATCTCACTAGCTGATGATTCAGGTAAGACTTGCCTTGCCTTGTCTTGTCTTAAAGCTGATCTGAAACCAGTTTTCATTGTCTGGGAAACAGTTCAGTGCTAGAACTGGGAAATGTACATGAATAGACGCACACAGGTGCACATTATAAGGGACTTTCAGGGATGTAATAGTTAACTAAAACAAACTTTGTGCTATGCTAAAAATTGGATTTTGGTGTTTAACACCAAATCTTCAACTTGAACTCAATAAATACAAATACCCAGTTACTATTGTTGTTGTTGTTATTATTTTGTTTACATAATAAAGACAACTAATATTAAGTACCAGAATGATTTCACTTTCATTTTTTAAACAATGCATTAAGTATGTTCTTTCAGCAGTGGGCTAAGTTAGCGCAATAACTTAAGTATCTAAATGCTTGAGTGCTGTGCAGCATGTGGTTTTCTTGTCCAAATACAGGAATGAATGAAGAGGCATTGTGTCAACACATGTCAGAAACCTCCATAAGAGGCAGTAGGTGTGTGCTTGTGTACAGGGACTGTGCAGAGACGAGCTCACATATACAGCAAGCTTGTGTGAATAGCTACTGCCAGAGCAGTCAGTAAGTAGAACAAAGGCTGCATATTTCAGATGACTCACGTCTACTCTGAACAGTCATTTTTAAAGGGATAGTTCACCAAAAAATGAAAATTCGGTCATCATTTACTCACCCAAACCTTTATGACTTTAGTTCTTGTGAGGAACACTAAAGATGTTGGTGAGGGAAGAGACTGGAGATGGTTGTCACACTTGTTACTAGATAAAAAAAAAACAACAAAAAACAAACAAGCTTTTACAACCGTTGTTAACCAGTAAAACAGAAACAGTACATATATGTTTACCTTTTGTGACAACATGCCCCAATAGCTGGACATTTAAACAGCCTATTATAAATCACAAAATGTAAAAACATATATGAAACAAAATAACAAAAACTATTAACTTTGTTTTTGACATGCACACATATAGTAAGGGATGCATTGCTAACACTTAAAACACATATGATATCTTTCCTCATCCTGACATTTCTGAAAAATAGTCCTGAGAACACAATTTTTTTCATCAAAATCTTTCATCATTCTGTAGATGATTCCTAATATTTGAATGTTTGGCTGTTTGGTTTTATTGTGTTTCAGTTTATGGGACAGATTTTACCAGGATTATTATTAATTAATATTACAATGGTTCTATGAGGTTATGTGACAGCAAAGTAGCATACTATCATATGAATGTTTTAAATTAATTTTTAACAAAAATTATGCTAATGAGGAGAAATGTTTATTATGTTGCATACTGCATTCTTTTCGTATACTATTCTTTAATAAATAGACGGCAGTATGCAGTAACCAGCATGCTAGTAATGCTTTGTGCACAGCCTCATATTTATAGAGAGCTTTGTCTCCCTCTGTCGGTGTTTTTCGGTAGTGAGTGGATGTGAGAGAGAAACAGAAGCGATGAGGTAACGGATGGTCTGTATCATTACCTTGACATCAGCTTTGGAGGCTTGATAATTTTTGAACATCTTTAATAACGCGGATCGATTAAGTCTTATATCAGGTAAGACTGTGTGACGGTATCGGTGTGTGTTTACTTAAGTTCTTCATTATCACATGCGATCATGTTTATTTTCTCTCCTTGTGTATTAATTTTTCTAATGATTTGCCTCTTTGCCATGTTTATTAGATGCTGATTATTGCTGAATTTTGATATCGGGGTCATTTAAAGCTGTTTCTAACAAGTCTTTTAGCACCCAGGCTGCTGTAGCGGCCTGCAATGCATGAGAACCAATGGAGACTGATGATTGAACATGGCATGAATTAAAACTTCATAAAACTAAGTTAAAATGTAATGTCTCGAGTACTAATAGCAATATAATTACGTTTTAGGCATGTAATGTCAATAACAGCGATCCTATATTTCAGTTAACTGTATTTCTTAACGTCAGGCGGTGGTTTGTTGTGTTAGCCAAGATAAGCTAACCGTATCTTGATGCGCTGGGACCATGAAACGGTTTGGTTTACACTGTATTTTCGTGGTACTCCAACTAATACCGTGAAATTACTTTTGTACACGTCCAAAAGCATAACTACCTGTTTGTATTATAAGCATATTTTATATCACACTTATAATATCTTTCACAGCTGACGGAGAACCGACAGTCCTGCGCTTCAGACCAGAGGACCAGTATAGCACCATGAACTGTGAGATTGATGGTAAATATCACCAACAATTTGGTATAATATTTTATATCATATTGTTAAATTGCATGTTTCTTCAGTTTAAGTTGCTTTGGAGTAATTTTAGATGTGTATGTGTGTTTTCAGGAGATATGGAGAATCAAGTTGAGCAAGAGGAGAAGACGAGACTCATAAACCAAGTTTTGGAGCTACAGCACACACTCGAAGGTTTAAAAGTCTTTGAGTGTACAATTTTATATAGAACTATTGTCTTAGTGTTTTGTAACTGAATATACACCCGTCATGTTTCTGTTTTTCCTCTAACCATTTTCCTCTGATCCACTCAGGCTCTCTAAATGGCTGCCGGAAAAAGCTAAGTGATGCACTCTAATGTGTTTTGTCTGTTTCCATTAGATCTCTCTGCGCGTGTGGACGCGGTGAAAGAGGAGAACCTTAAGCTCAAATCGGAGAACCAGGTTCTTGGGCAGTACATTGAGAACCTCATGTCTGCCTCCAGCGTGTTTCAGACCACCGACACCAAAAGCAAACGGAAATAACGCGAGGATCACGTCTACTTTATCCATCATCTCCTTTTTCCGGCATTCAAACTACTAGCTCATACATATTAGCCGCTGTTTGTTTTGTATTTATTTTGTTGTACAATTTACTGATGCATCTCACAGCATGGTTTGGGTAATACTTGAATGGACTGAGCTGCTGCCTTTCCCTGTCAGCTAACTGTGTTACAAGATATAACAGGATGCATGATGCAGTTTGTGATCAGATAAGTACAGAGCTGGTGTAATACCACTCCTGTATAATTCATTTAGCAGGTACATAATCAATCTCAGACCATCTCATTGACTTCACAACCTATTTAAATACGAGACAGCCAAAGTCTGGTTTGGAAGAGTTCTTTTAAAAATACAATTAAGCTGAATTTCAGCTTTTTTGGCTTTCCACTACTAACATTTACAGTGTACAGCAAGATTGAACACCGATATGTTCTCTTGAAAGTGCATGACATCCCATAACTGAAGTGCATGATGTAAAAGGCTAAGGATGGATAACCTAAATTAGTCCTCCCTCACTTGGCATGTGATTTTTCTAGTTTAAACCAAGGTTACTGGCAATTATCTTAATGACAGTTGCTCAGCTGTTGCAGAAAGTATGCAATTTCCCGACCCACTGGTTTAAACAAAGTACCTCCTCATATGTTACATTATAAGAGGCCTTTGACTCACCAAATGACATTTACTCACTTTCATACTTGGATTTATCTTAAAAGGTCTGACTAGCACACAAACCCGCAGGATCAATTAATTGAAACCGGCTCTCAGTGTAAACTGCAGCATTGTATTGGAGAGTTTGCTCTTCGTGGTCGTGTCCTTTGGATTGAGGGACCTGAAATGAATGGATTTAAGCTTTTACTGCTTTCAAAGACTGAAGTGAGGTTGAGTCTGCCGAGTGATATTGATCTGATTGCTCCAAAGTGTCTGCTTGAGCGGCATTTATGAGGACAGATGCTCTGCTCTTTGCTCAGAGTTTGCTGATGTGAAATTTCACTTACTATGAATTATTGACATGACACCGAAGCATCTGCCACAACACTACATACTCAACCTGTTGAATATTATTTTTGTGAAAAATTTCATTTGCGTAATTTATGTTTGCAGGCACCCAAAGGAAAGTACTGCCTGTTCTGAAAGTGTACATTTTATTTTGTAACAATTATGCCTTTAATAAAATACTTTGCCTTTGCACAAACTAATGTTCCTTGTGAAGTCATGTCAAAGGAGCACAGAAATTTATAGTAAATATTTATTTCCAAGAGCAATGAACAGTTTGCAAACATGTAAACAAAAGGCTGTCCTTGTAAGGCTGAACACACAACCTAAAAAAAAGCAGAAAAACAAAACTGTTCATCACTTGAAAAACAACCTGTCTGCTTCCAAAGCTCAGTGGTTTCATAAATGGTGGTCAGTCTATTTTCAGTGTGCTTGTGTCTGGGTCTGCTGTTAGAGAGTGTCAGTGATGACGCTGAGCTGAGATCACTTCTGACTGTGCGTAACGACTTTCTTCGATGCCAAAAAAGCAATACTGATTTGCATTCCTAGCACTTCACTGACCTAGATGTTTGCTGAAGGCGGCTCCTGATTTGACAGAGCTCTTCTCCAGAGCCTGCTAACGGTGGTAATGACAGTAGAATGCAAGATTAAAAAGTCCTATATCTAAACTCAACTGCATCATTTTTCAAACAAGATACAAACAATAAATACGATCAGAGCGATTTGATCATGTTAAAAAGCTTATAACTTAAAAACTCACAAGGAACTGAACCCTTTTTTTAATAACTTAAACAGAAACGTTGAGGTGATCGTAAACTAGTCCGTCTTCCTAAATATACATTGTACATTTCCCTTCACAGTATTCAGACTTACTAGTAGGGAAACACTGGCCCAGTACGACTTGAATTGTAATCTAAAAAGAAATAGGAAAAACTTGGAGCTAAAACTCAGCAGGTCTGACTTTTATATCTAAATCCCAACTGTAACCGATAAGAACTAAGCGGAAGACTGAAAGAGGGGAGGCGAGGCGAGGTTCAGTCGGATGAAGAATGACCTCTTCGGGAGAGCGGCTAGGTTTGCCGTTTTTTGCATGCTGAAGGGCATATTGCCGAAAGCATGCAGCAAAAAGAGGCAAAGGAACGAGAGAAGGGAGGAAGAAACGTAGGGAAAATGTGGATTTTCAGTCCTTCCGTACTCTTCTCTTTCTCACAGCTTTAGGTTCGTCTCCTGTGCTCTGAATTCCTTCATCGGCGTCCTTCATCTGCAAAGACCCAAAACTGTCAGTCTAACAACAATCAGTGGATTTAGATAATCAGTGCCAACTGAAATCTCAGTCTTCCAAAACTGTGTTAGTACTGATTTCTGTGGAAGCCAGTTTCTGCCACTGTATAAAACAGTAAAAAAAAAGGTAACTGCAAGTTTTTATGTCACAAATCTGCTGTGATTTTGCTTTTTTTTTTTTAGATTAGATTAAAAAAGTCACTATTTTCTTTCCCCCCCTCAGAACTGGACTTTATAGCGCGCAATTGCGAGTTTATATGTCACAATTCTGAGAAAAAAGTCAGGATTGTCAATTTGTATCTCGCAATTCTCACTAAATTTCTTATAACTGCGAGTCTACGAGTCACAATTCTGACTTTATTACTCATAATTGTGAGATGAACCCCTTGTCGAAATACCCACACTTTGCACTTGACCACTTATATGACGTATTTCCTGTATTTGGCCCAAGTGTGTGTAGAACGTTTCATTACCTGATGGGACACACTTAGCATTGTGAAAATAGAAGTGTTTACATAATTTTTATTTTATTTTAAATACTTGGCATTTTAAAATCAACCTCCAAATATCTGTTCAGTAGTCTCTATAACATGAATTTAATTTGTGGTGCTTCTAATTAAGTGATGAAAAGCAGTTGCCAGTGTACAAAATAAATATCATCAATAAAATGTGCAACACTTTGTTTTTCTACCAAATTATATTCCAAAACATGATGCATGATGGCATACACTAAACCTGGAATAGCGCCCCAGAGCTTTTCCAGGTTTAGTGTGTGTTAAGGGCACTGTACTTTGGTGTTTTGAAGACATGGGACAGTCTTGTGCACTTACTTCCTGTTGCGCGCACATGCTCTCAAGTGGCCAAGACTGCAAGTGTGGGTATTTGGACAAGGCATATATCTCACAATTCTAAGAAAAAAAGTCAGAATTGCCAGTTTATATTTTGCAATTCGGACTTTTTTCCCCTCAGAATTTTTGAGATAAAAATTCACAATTGCGGGATATAAAGCTAATAAAAAATTTTAAAAGACACCCTTTTTATTACTAATATTTAATTGAATCATTAAAATGTAATCTAGAAAAATTAAAATGAAAAAAGAGAATTTAGAAAAACTGCAAAACAGAATTTGGAAAAAATGAAACAAATTTTTTTTAAAATGATAAATAAATAAAACTACTCTAAATACTCTAAAAACGAAGCATGCTTTTATTAAACAGTGGTCTGCTAACGGTTTAAGTGTCAATGTTGGTGCAACACTGCAGTTTATAGTGCTGTAGTAATTGGGGAAAGCACTTTGAAGTGCTTTACACAAGGCCTTTCAAAATGGCTGAAAAACTAAATTTGAATTTTGTACTTAAATATTATCAAAATTCGAATTACAGTGGGGAAACATGGAGTTTGAAATTACGTTTCAAACACAGAGAAGATTAGCATGGTCAGTATTTGTTCGGTACACAAATTTTTTTTCGGTACGAATACATGTACCGTTACACTCTACTGGTTATAGAAGACTAAGAGTTAATGCGAACTTGCTTACTTCATCCTCTGAGGGTGTGTCATTTGGCTTACTGGCCTCTTCCTCCTCTTCCTCTTCCTCCTCCTCTGTATCTCCACCATCTTTTCCAGTGTCGTTGTCCATCCCTTCCCCATTCTCATCACCTGAAAAGGGAATCAAAAAAGAATGCAATTATGTATAGCTATGCAAACAAAGTACTTAAACAGCAAACAAGGATAAATCATTTTACAAACCAGTAGCTTCAGTACCTTCCTCTGCTTTCGCCTCATCTTCGTCTTTTCCTTTCTCCGCCTCGTCTTCCTCCTCCTCTTCTTCTTCTGCTACCTCCTCTGGTTCGGCTTTGGGCTGATCGATTTTCTTGTATACATAGTCATCATCCGACTTCTGCAATACATATACAAGTGTGTGAGCTGAGAATATTCAAGAAGCAGTTGGCCAAGAGGACAGAGACATGCACCATCCTGTTCATGTCTGGTGACAAACCTGCAGAACGCTTCAGGGCAGGTCGCTGATTGCCTGTTGCTATGCTACCAATGATAAATACACATTAAGAGGATTTTGTACTTGCAAGCTAATCCTAAACACCCTAATCTTTACCAATATATCAAATGGGGTTAGCATGGTTAACCAGATTTATCAGCTGCGTTATGCTCAGAAAATAGCTAGCTGTAATGAGGTCTGTTTAAGTGGATCTCATCACACAGCAAATACCCAGGATTCTAAGAATGACCATCACTTGACCGGCCATAAACATAGCAGTATACAAAGGCTGTAGACACATTTTTTCTTAATAGGTTAGATGCTAGCCACATCCTATAAACACACTTTTCAAAGCCACACGTTTTACCACATTCTAGTTTAGGTCTGAGGATGATAAGTCAATTTACAGAAAGGTTATCAGGGAAGTGTAACTAAGTTCATTAAATCATGCACAATATGCACAAGAATTTGTTGTTAATCTTATGCTTAATATTGTTCAATCTCTGGATATTACTGTTGGTTGTTTAAACCCTAACATAACACAGGTGTCAAATATATAATGTTTACTTATATCTTACATCTCACTTTTTGACCAAAGCATCATGTTAGAATTTACTCTCGGTTTCTGTAAAAACGAATGGTAATGCTCTTCTTCAAGCACTGATACACTGCTCTGCGCTGTACAATATCTTTGCAGCACCAAAGTTCAGCTATTATTAGACAATTATTTCCAGACCTCTGGGACCTCAATGGTGGGTACAGCCATGAACACAGTACCTCTTTTCTAAAGACTGACTAAAAAAATTATTATATTTAAGTTCAGAAGTACCAGTTCTTGCCAGGCAGCAAATGAAAGAAAACTAAAAAATCAAACCAAACAAAACAAAGGTTTGGGAAACCTTAGGTTTTCTTTAAACATCTCGCACTAGCTTGTACTGTGTCCTAGCACATTTTGGTGAAGTGTTACAGCAGTTCTCCTCAGGATGAATCATTTGTGTGGTTCTCATTTGTAAGTAACTTTGAATAAAAGAGTCTGTTAAACGAATCCATGTACAATGTAAATGCAAGGCAAATGTGCGCAGTTAATTGTGCATGTGTGTGTAGGCAGAGTGTTTGTTTTATTCTGTTTCTCTTGTTATCTGCTTTGATTATGGTGTTTCAGGACAGAATCTTCCTGTTGTGATGAAAACAGATTATGTAATGAATTTTTACGCTGTACCCACACATCTATATGATTCATAGCAAAATACTGACAGCCTAAATATAGCTGTACATCAAGCCTGCCATATCAAGTGTTTTATTCTGCATTTAATGGGATCTCCTCTGTGAGGTCAGGACGTACCTTTGGCCAGCAGAAGAGCACAGCCAGTCCAATAGGCAAACCAACGGTAAGGATGTAAACCACCCACAGCCAGGGCCTCTCTTCCGCAGCCAGTGCCAGCTGACTCAACACTCCAGGCTAAGATAGAAAGAAACAGTCTGAGTATGTCAACCAAACTAAAGCCCAGTGAGCAATGACGCCCAGGGAAAAACGTGGGCGAGAGGCAGAGGCATACCTCATTGGCACTAGCCACCAGTTTTTTGAGTCCCCAGCTGTCTGCAGCCCAGCGGTCCGCCACTTCCTTTTCCGAGGTAATAATGAAATTGTCGAAGTAAATGTCAGAGGTCATAGACCACAGCTCCAGACCCACAGCATTGAATGACTCCATCCTAAATGGGTGAAGATCCTCAAAGTAGTCAGGGTTTGCGATCTTCCGTGGACTCCACACACCCTGTAAACAAAGACATTGAAAATAAATATCGTTTTGTAACACTAAAAATAAAATATGGACGCATCAGCTGCATTTCCAGACTCCAGATGTTAATACCTGGTAGTTGGGGTTGTCTACGAGAGGAGCTTTCCATTTGCCCTTATACTGAGGATTGTTGATCATGGGCGGCTTCCATTCACCGCAGCCAGGAGCAGCTGAACATGCTGGATTTGACACCTGAGGAGCCTCCCATTCTCCATCCATTTCTTCATCCCTGAGATAGAGGGGGTGAAGAGAATATTACTGACAAGTTGCTATAAAAGGATGAAATAAAGCTGAAATGAAAGCATAGGGTATTACATAGTGTCTACCAATACTATCAGATAAAAGCGGCTAGACTGAGGCATATAATATAATTCATGGAATATTGCATAATAATAATGTAGTTGGCGTTGTACAAAATTTACAGCTCCAAAGATAACTGACTTTCTCATTTGAGCTGCCTCAGGGGATTCTTCTGTTCACAAAGGCCAAGCATGAATTCCAGCACAATGCTATATCATATAGCTATATCATATTTGACAATTGTGTCACAATAGAAATGTTTAACGACCAATATTAAAATCCAGGATGAGAACTACTCAACATTTGTCAAATTTCGCCATTTTGAATTGCAAATATGATAAACGCAATGTAATTTCTAACTGAATGTGACAAGACCAAAAACATCACAGGAGAATTTTTCAGCATTTTGTGCATAAAATTAGGAATGAATGTGTGCACGTTGTAAATGTTCATATTGTTCATTTGGTGAAAATTCACTTCTAGAAAAAGAAATTAGTAAAACTCAAAGTTTCCATCCTCGGGGCTACACTAGGACATGGTAAAACGTGGCTTTGACTCAAGTGTGTTTATAGGTTGTGGTTAGGACAGTTATTTATCCTATTAAAATAAAATATTATTGGCAAGTAATGCATTGCTTTACAATAAATTCTACTTCTTGAACTTTCTTTATTTGTCTCTTTATTAATTCTTTTACTTTCTGTTTTTAACAAAAAAGCCCCAAGTGTCTCAAATTTGTATTTTTAATGCCCATGTCTGGTCTATGTTCAAAAAGGGTCATTTGACATAAAAATGAAAATTCTGTTATGTCTTATGCTATTCTCATGACCATCTGTTTATTTTCTTTTCTGATAAAAATGAAAAAGACTAACAAAATGCCCTGGAAATCAATTATAAAATGTTGCCCCTTAATGAAAAAGCTAATTTCTTCCACTGCTGTGAACTGACCACTGCACTGAATCTAAAAAGCTTTGGGAGCCAGCTGTCCCCAACAGGCCTAAACCTACCAAAGCAAAATCCCTAATCTACAATATATACAGTATATTATTATTTTAGGGTACTTCTGTACTTAAGTTATATTGAATTTGAATATTTAAAGTGGCAAATAAATTGACTTTCATTAGAAGCTCTTTGTTGTGTACTGCCAAAAGACTCTGGATTAAAGGAAACACTTTATTTCTCACCAGTCATCAGGCTTTTCTGCAGTGGGGTCAGACACAAACTCTGGCTCATCATCCAACCAACCATCAGGCTTCACTGCATCAGGATCAGGCACTTTAGCTGGGGCATCCTCATCCCTACATTGATAAACAACAAAAAAAAAAAGGGTCTTCACATACAACTGCTACTTTTTTTTTTTTTTTAAGGATAATACATATGAATACCATGTCTATCACCTATGATTATGAAATTAAAAACATAACCGTGAAGGTAATAGTTACAACAAAGTACTCATTAATACAAGTAACTTTGACAACTAAACACTCATGCAAATAAAAAGACACAAGCTATCAAAAAATGCCAAGTATATTCTTTGCATTTTGACTTATTCATAGACCTCACCAGTCTTCAGGTTTGATTGCTTCTGGGTCAGGGATTTTGGCTCTCTCGTCCCAGTCCTCTGGCTTGGAGTCTTTGGGATCATCAATCTCTTTTGGAGGGTTCACAGGTGGAACGACATCTGTCAACAGACTTCCCTTGCTAACACTGGACTGATCTATAAACATCTCATAGCTATTGTCTGGATTTAAAACTGTGAAAAGGAGAAGAGAGTACAAATATTTGTTTAATAATTTACCATTGAGTACTACATCTATATAATAACAGTAATAATAACAATAATGTAATGAGTTTCCACATGCTTGCCATTATAGGAATACAAGTAAGTGTACACACCAAGTGTATAGAGGTGAGTCTTTTTATCAGTGTACATCTTCTTCAGATCAACGTCTGGTCGTTTGGCATGTTTTTCTTCCACATCGCCATTAAGATGGTTTTTATGTCTGAAGATAAAGTGCAGTTTGTAGTCCTCTCCACATTTGTCCGGCCCAAACATGATGCTGTATGGTGTCCGGTCATGAAACTGCTCCTGTGAGTCAAAAGACAAACACATCACCCTTAAAATATGCAATATCACTTATTTTCTTTACAATAGCAATTTTATATTATATTGCTGGGCAAGTCCAGTATTTTCATTTCAATTTCTTTCAAATCTATTTACTTTGTATTTTATGATATGTTTTAACAACTTATTCTGATCATATAAAGCAGTCAATGAACATACCAGGTCTAAATCTTCTGAGTCTGACAATAGCTTGATGTAAGCGCCGCCACAGTCAATTCCGTTTTGAAAGTTGACCTCATACCTGAATAGATTGGTTTTTGTTAGAATGCACAAGCTTTATCTTTCACATATCACAGAAATCGCATCTAAAAATCCCACTTACTGAACAATAAGGGGCTCGTCCTTAAATACGAAGGGTCTGTTAAGCAGAGCAGCGATGGCATGGTGCTTGGCACGAGATTTCAGAACCAAGCCCAAATCACCAGGCACCTTGTTTTCCTTCAGGGGCTCAACCTCCCATTTACCTACAGGCATGAAAAACATAGAAACACGTTTTAGTTTTTTTGTTTTTCTAAAGGATAACAGTTTGTAGAAGTGGGGTTAATGATCAAATATATTTTCAGTATTATTTATTTTATCGGACAATCATAAAGAAACACTCAAAAATCATGCTGAAAAACTAACCGTCGTATTTTGCAATATCTTCATCAGCATCTTCTTTCATTGTTTTAGACACCTGCCAACTGCAGAAAATAATAAAACATGAAAAAGCTAACAAATAATTAAGCAATATGTAAGAAGAAACCATGCAGTGTGAATAGAATATATAGGCCTATTCAAAATACATATTGGGATACATAGTGGAGTGCTATCAATACTCAACATACAATCGGCTATCAATATTTTTGGTCAGTTTACTCACTAAAAAGCTGTATTTTTTAATGTGTTTATCAACTAAATGTAACTGTTGTCAATAACTGTTTAGAAGTACATATTTCAAAGCAAACATGTATGGATTACAAGCCACATATTAGAATATTAGAGTAATTTGTGCAATGAAAATCTGATAAGATTCACGAACCTGCTCAAANAATTAGAATATTAGAGTAATGCAATGTGCAATGAAAATCTGATAAGATTCACGAACCTGCTCAAAGACTCATCATCGAATGTCGCAGTGAAGTACACTTCTCCTGTTGGAACTGGGGTCTTGTATGTTACCTATGCATGTCAAATAATGAATAATTACTAACGAGATGAAGTAGCTCATAACCCGAACTATTTAGTTAGAACACTGATCATGGATAACTCTACTGATACATATTTTGCTTTTGGTTTTTGGTGAGCAATGTGCATTACAACAAATATTTATTATTTGGAATAAGTGGTGACTTACCTCAAAAGACACATTGGCGTCTGCTTCAGTGCTTTCTCCGCTGTCTGTCTCCATGTCCACATCTCCATCTACATCTCCATCTTCCACTTGAGCCTCCTCTTCATCATCCAGCTCTTCTTTCTGGGCCCATGTTACCATGGAGATGGAGAGCAACAAGAGACACGTCCAGCCCCACCGCAACTTCATCTACAAAAAAATAAATTAAAAAAAATATTATATATACATATATACATATATAAAAGCATGACCAACAGAAAACACTTCAATAAAAACATGCAACTTAAAATGATATATATATATTTTTTTTTTCTTCTTTGCGGCGGAACGTGTTATCTTATGACACGTTGACCCCGATATTGATCGACACATCTGCCATCAGAAGAGGAGCTTATTGTTTACTTTTTCTATATTTTATCGCAAAACGTTATGTTTTATTAAATATTCACAATTGAACAGAACATCAAATAGCAGACCTTATGCTAGAAGAAAAAAAGCCAGAAACAGGTAACGTTAATTTTCAGAAATATTTACGCTAAATTCCATATT
>SCHK01020091.1:220-10507 GCA_004124795.1 Poropuntius huangchuchieni
ATATACTTTTTTTGGCTCAAAATGTCATGTCATTCCCACATGTATCTGCTACAATTGCAAGTGGTTTGGATGGGAAAAATGGCTTTTCCCAAACTATGTAAATTAAAGAATGGACATTTTAGCTGTTGTGTTTAAATTTATTGTAGTAATCAAATGTAAACAATTATTGTTACATGCCATCATTCACCCCTACCCTCATTTCATTTGAATCATTTTAATTCAAAATGGTAAGAAGTTTATAATTCAAACAGCAAATGAAAACGGAAAACAATGTAGAGAAACATAAAACATCCTTACATTTATAAAACATAACAAGCATGTGAGTCACTTTTACAAATGTTTATACACTGTTTCATTTTTTTGAAACCCCATATTGTCAGGCATGTTATTTCTAGCTTTTTATTTATTTATTTTTAACTTGTAATTTAAAAGCTTTTATGGGCATTGTATATCACACTGAAGAAGAGAATATATGTTTTTTTTATTTAGATACCAGTCCTGCCATTTAAAATGTATTAACAATGATCAAATGATAAAAGGTGCATTTAATTTACTTTATTTTCTTAAAACTATTTGTTGTTTTTTTAACATAGTCTTACAGGTTGCTGTTTTTTCTTTAATTAGGCTTTTTATTCTTTAATAGGACTTCTATCATTTTATTGTCTTTTTTTTCCCTTAACATTTTCTTCAATATTTTTATTCGTAAATCATTTTTAAAATACACTATTTGTTTCTTTCTCTCTGAATCACTTATGAGTGAAATTCAAGTAGTATTATAGACATTATAGAAATAGGGTAACCTTGTCGTGTCCTAAATCTAGTCACCTTTCATTAGGGTTTGTTTCTAGTCTTTGTCACATGCAGCAAGTCTTGCAGTTTCACCCGGCAGTACTGGAGTTGCATATGTTGAGTTTCAACCGAAAATCTTGTCGATGCTTTACATTTCCAAAATGGAGATAGCAAGTTTTGCGTTGACTCTCGATGCGTCAAATGACCATACATGGTCATGGGCGGAAAAAGAGGTGAGGTGTTTTAGAGTAAACTCCGCCTATTTGCACCTGACGTCACTTTACTCAAACAGGTATACATAATTTGACACCTGTTTCGTGTTTAGATCAGTCCTTTGGCGGGGAAGAGAGAGGATATCTGCGGGATCTATTCGTTATTAAGCTCAAGACTTATCAAAAAGCGGAATATCTCTTTCTGGTTGGATTTTTAGTGTTTCTTAAAGCTTTGGTAAGAAGACTTAAGCATTTTAGTATTTAAAGTTTGGTTGAATTGCACGGAGGTTTTGGAGGTTAACGCACGCATCAGTTCTGAGTGATTTATAACGCCGAAACTGTTCATTTTATTTTATTCCAGTTTTTATCCAAGATGAAGCTTTTAGTCGCCTTGTTTGTTGCGGTGTTCGTGGAAGTGGTCGCCTCACAATGTAAGTAACAACTATTTTAACTTTAATTTCAATTAAAACAAGATATTTAAACGTAAGATGTTTAAAAGTAAACTAAATCGGGTTAAACCGTGACAAACTGTTTAATCCTAGTCGTTAACTTGGTAGTTAGGAGGCAAACAAAACATTGAGATCCAGGGTGTGGTTCAGTATGTGGGGGTGGGGGAGCTTTACTTGGACTGGGTGATGCGTTTCAGCTTCAACACATCTACCTAATAAAATTTTAGTGGTTTTAAAAACAAAGTTTCTCTTTTATTTTGTTTTAATCCAACAGGTTCTTGTGACAAAATGAAATGGGCCGTGTGTGATGGAGACAGTACAAATTGCCAGTGCACTCTTCAATTTACTAAGACCTTTAAGCAACCGATTGACTGTAAAAAATGTGAGTTTCTTTTATATTTGTATAACAAACCAGGCAGGTTTAAGGTGCTTTGTTCCTCCCATCAAGTGTTGTAAGTGTCTTCAATTCTCCCTATCCACAGTGATTCCCAAGTGCTTCCTCATGAAAGCGGAGATGTTTCGTGCCAGAAACAACATGTCCACAAGATCAATTGGCGGGAAGCCGGTAGACACAGCCATTGTGGACAACGATGGCATCTATGACCCAGAATGTGAGGCTAACGGGAAGTTCAAGGCTATACAGTGTAATGGCACTGAAGTTTGCTGGTGCGTCAACAGTGCCGGTGTGCGCAGAAGTGACAAGGGAGACAAGAACATTAAGTGTGAGCCTGTGGAGACCTAGTGAGTGCACTTGTATTGTTATCAACCGGATGTTCTTCTGACTGTCACTCCTAGCTTGAAGTGTGGTTAGAATAGCATTGCTGTTTGTGGAAGGGAGCAGGACTTGTAATCTGACAATGCAATGTTTTATTCTCTAGTTGGGTTCGTCTGGAACTGAAGCATAAAGATGTGACCGTTACTGAAGATGTTACCAAATGGAAGACGTATGTTACAATTGACTTCTAGGGTCTTGCTGGAACATGTGTAATATTGAAGCACTGCTTGTTTTGGTTTTCTGACGTTACTTTATTTTTGCAGTGGGATTGAAAATGCTTTACAGAGTCGTTACCAGTTGGAGAAGGGATTTGTGTCTGATGTTAAGGTAAGCATTTACTGTTGTTATCCAACCTGTTAACCTTGTGCTTGTGGTACACAGCCTAACAGAACCAATTTTTTGCAGTATGACAAAGCTAATCGTTTCCTTGTCGTGGATGTGAAGAAGGCTAAAGGATCACCTGATCCAGACCTGTCCCTCATGACTTACTACATGGAGAAGGATGTGAGTGTCCTTACAATTTCTCAGTTGTAATGCCTGACTTTTATATTTTGTAATTTTTTTTTTGTTTTTTTTTTTTTGTGCTAAAACTCATTTGTCTTCACAGGTCAAAGTTCTGCCCCTCTTTCAAAACCCTCAACCATTTGAAGTCAGTGTTGAGGGATCAAAGGTGTCCATGGAGAACATCTTGGTGTACTACGTAGATGAAAAGGATCCCACCATCACCATGCAGAAGCTGACTGGTGGCATCATTGCTGTCATTGTGGTGGTCAGCTTGATTGTGCTTGCAGGACTTCTGGTTATTGTAAGTGGCATTTATTTTTTGGTATTTCACTTAAGTTAATGTTTGTAGTCTAACTGTTGTTCCCCTCTTTTTATTTTTAGTTCTTCCTCGCACGGCGACAGAAGGCCCAGTACAGTAAAGCACAGGTTGGTTCACTTACTTTCAGTATGATCCAAACACTGTGGTTTTTCCCCAAATGGAAGCAAGCTTTTAACACATTTCCTTTTTGTTCTTGCAGGCCAGAGAGATGGACACCATGTCTTAAAGCTTTTAATGACATCTTATGTACTTGAGTCTGACACTGGGACGTGCCCCATACTGAAGCTTAGACTTGCTGTACATTTGCTTGTGACATTTTATTAGAAATTAAGTGTCTGTTACATGCAGAGTACAGTTTTTAATTGTTTCTGTTACACTTTTGCTATTTAATGAGGGCTCATTTTCAGTTGGATCAATGTTTTAACACTGTACAGTTTGTGACTTGTAAGTTTTTAATAAAATTTGTCTTTTGTGTTAAACATTTGTCATGAAGGTCTTTTAATATTCTGGCATGTGGCAAATAACCCAGGCATAAGGTAGTCTTAGTAAATCAAAATCCTTTTATCTATAGAGCTGTATTGGTGTTGCTAAATGAAAAGGACTATCCTAGCACAAAACAATTCCTAGCTTTTGTTTGCAACCACATGATTTGTCCTTTTCAGCCCAGGGCAAGCAGTTGAGCTGCACCTGTTCTCTGCCTTATGAGATTCACCAATTCAAATCTGTGATGGAAAATTGTTGGATAGAACTAGTTTTAGCATGACAACACTTGTCCAAACTTAAATGATGCATGGGTGTTAAGGACATTCAGTTTACTTTGGCATTGCAAAACTACTTCCGTGAATGTGAGATTTGATTTATCGCTACAGGAAAAAAAGCAGTAAATTATAAAACCGCTTGCACTAAAAACTGGGATGATTATGAAAAAAGTATAACATGCCAGTTTGCGTTATCAAGCAACACAAAAGACTGTTAGTAAGTTAAGACAATTTTGTTCAGTTAATAAGGGAAGCGGAAGCTCTGGGTAATGTGAGTTACAAATGGTGGCATGTGCATTATCCACCTTATTCTTTGATGTATGTGTTTTAAACGATACTGGGTCTGTAGGGTCTAATAATACACCCTTAAAACCTGTGCATTTGTACAAACCTTTCAAAATGTGAAACAAAGAGGCTGTTTATTAACTCAAAGCTGCTTGATCATTCAAGTGCACAGAAAGACTAATAATTAAACCCATGAGAGAGCTGTCCATTGAGCAGATTGAAATACAGGTCAGACCTGTTGTTCAAGTTTCGGGCAACAAAGTTCCTATATCATTGTGGTATGACTTATGCAAAGTTCTGGATAACAAAAACTACAACCTCCTCCCATGAACCAGGAAGCTGTGTTTACTCAAATTCTGTTTTGGTTGAAGAGTTTGACAGGTTTTAACAGTCATTAACGAATGACCAACGTATTAGTATCGAAAAACTTTCTCACACTTGCTAAAGGCACACGTTACAATGTGTACAGCAAACACTCTGCCAAAGATGTTGCTACATTCTTTTTGTGTGACCTGATGAAATTTTGTGAGCTTTTATTGAAGCAGTCAAACAAAGTGGCATAGGTCCTAAGTCAAAACTAAATCTGACTTCTTTTTTTTTTCAAGAGAAATCTCCAAACAATAGCTTGGCTGGCACTCCCTTGCTTTGAATTCTTTGCCTTTTCGTCCAGTCCCCCAGTAAATTTCCCAGAAGAGCCTAGAGCGTTTGTTTCTCTGACTAGTTGAGACAGGTTTGGGTGGATCACATGCTGCCCTCCCCCATCCGCGCTCACACCTGTGTTGGAAGTCACACAGACTCGGTCTCTGTGTTTCCATGGCAGAAAAGGAGGGATTAAATGACAAAGCCTATCAGATGAGTGTGGGTCACGGTAAGGAGGGACATTTTCACGAGGACGGTTCACCCTCACCTGTTTCAGTTCACACTGTCAACTGTGTTTAAAAGTCATTTACATAACATTACATTTAGTTATTTAACAGATGCTTTTATCCAAAGCGACTTACAAATGAGGACAAAAGAAGCAATCAAAATCAACAAAATAGCAACATGCAAGCGCTATGACAAGTCTCGCTTAGCCTAACGCAGTACAGCGATCTTTTTTTTTTTAATAAATAAAAGAAACAAGTAGATAGAAAAGAAGAGATAGCAAGTTTTAAATAAAGATGACAGATAAAATACACTTAGAATAGAGAAATACCATTTAATAGCAGTACACTAAAAATCACGCAATTCCTTTTAAACAAGTCAATTTTGTTAAGGTTTTGTTTTATCTTTGGCTTTAGAGTATGAAAGTCATAGTTTTCATATTTCAGGTGTTTATGTAGATCACTAGATACTCGGCATTCCTGCTGTAATAATACTATGAGTCAGGCCAGGTAAACACAGATACCAACAAAACGGTAGAGGATGACTAAACATATGATCTAAAAGGCAGACGGTTCCAAGTAACATACCGACATAATTGATAAATGGATTTCAATCAGTGTAACGATGTGAGGCAGTCTGCCAGCGGAACAATAAGAAATGCTCCTATAAAAGAAAATTTGTGCCAAATGGGACATGTTGTGACATGGGGAGAATATCCGGTTTTTAATTTCAATGGATTATTGTGGAAATGTCAAGAAGTGTGGCAACCGAGGCAACGCAATAAAACAATTTGGGTAATATGTAAAATGAGTTTGCATCATCAGAACACTGATGACAAGAAACCAAATCATTCACATCCTGTACAGTTTTTTTTAGATTGATCTCTCATTGTTGAATAAATGATATGATTGTGTTCAATTCATGAGAAGTACATGTATTATAAGTACATTGCTGTTCAAAAGTTTAAATTATTCCAACAGTGACAAACAGGATATTTACAATGCTGGAAAATAATTCAAATTTAAATAAATGCTGTTCTTTTTAAATTTCTCTTTATCAAAGAATCATGGTCCGAAGCAGCATCTGAAGGATCATGTGACACTGACTCGAGTAATGATGCTCAAAATACAGATTTGCATCACAGGAATAAATTACGTGTTAAAATTATTTAAAATATAAAACTTTAACTTTTAATTTTGTAATTATATTACAATTTTTACTGTATTTTTGATTAAATAAATGCAGCCTTGGCGAGCATAAGAGATTAATGACCCTAAACCTTTGAAAAGAAGTGTATTAACATAACTTAGAATGAATTTCATTCTCCCAAATTATGTATTCTATTTTATTTTATATCTATTATAGAAAATACACTTTGGAAATAAATAAATACAATTTGCTATGACATTATCTGTCACAGGGTCCCTTGTTCAATGATGTCAGTATAATGCTTTGGTATTCCAAAACAAAGCAAAACTTTCCAGTTTCTATCTCCCGCAGTGAATCTCTTTATGAATCTCACACCCCATATTCATTACACCAGTACAATATGTACTCTCAAAAACACCCCAGCCGTCCTACAGTAAATGACTCCATGTTGGCTTCCAAAGACCACACTTATTTTTTTTTAATGCACTTCCTGTTTTATCATAATCCGTGCATTCTCTCTACATGCTTTAACATGCTAAAGTGAAATGAGATTTCAGCGTGGGAGGTTACATAACTCTAGTGTTACTCATTCTGCGATCACTCATTTTCAATTCCAGTTTAGTCAACTTCAGCAAGCCAACACTTCTCTTAATAATGTATGGCCTACATATGTAATGTACTCTATATAAGGCGGAAGGAAACTTAGTGTTTTGAGTTTCTATATTACTTGTAGGGCTGGCAATTTTTCAGATTTGATCGATTAATTAGAATTTAATTAAAAAAAAAAAGTATTTTTCTTGTATTATTTCTGAACGTATACTATGTATAAGGCATATAAAGTTTGTACAAGATGTAATTGTAGTTCATGCATCTTTTCTGCAAAGATATTTAAGTAATTTGTTTAACATTTGTGTGGTGTGCTTGGAATAGTTTACTTGAATCATGTTGTAGTAAATTTTTTATGTTGTAGATATCTCTTTTTTTTTTTTTTTTTTTCTTTTTTGCCATACCGCTCTGCCAAAATTTCTTGCAAAAGAGATTGTTGGTAAAGGCTGAAAAATAAACTATACTAAAAGTGAAGAATTTGGGTGAATCTCATTAAAACTGAAGAACAGTACTCAAATGTTTTGTTTTTTTTTGGCTTAGGAAAGAATGACATTTTCTTGACAATTATGCACATTTCAACCAAAAAAATTGCATTAGCATTACCATAATTCATAATTAAAATAAAAAAAGACACCAATACTGTACAAACCTCTGTTTACTTGTAAAAGTCAGCATAAATTAATAAATTACACAGTGTTTTGTACAGTATTGTTGCTTTTTTAATATATACACACACACATACATATGAGAATTGAGAATGTGCATTACAAAAAAAACTATGTAAAAAAAAGTACAATGTCTGAACAAAATATGTTAATGACAGTTTGGTGGAAAATGTCATAAAAATGTCACAGTGCAAACAAACAAACAAAAACAAAACAAAAGTAGTACACTTCATTTTTATATGCAAAGTATTTGTTTTCACCCATTTTAATGTTGAGAACTACTGTCAGTCACCCTCAGCCGTGACAGGAAGTATTAGATGATTTAAATAAATACGTCTCTTACTTCATTTTCAGATTGCCTTTGATGTAAACCGGTGTATTGTAAATATAGTTTTGGACACTAGCCAGGGATTTTGAACTGGGATCAACTAATGAACTAGGGAATGGACTGACATATGTCCTGAGTGAACACCAACACATGCTGTATACTTAAAGGAGGGTGGGTGCTTTGCTGGGTCTGCAGGCGGCTGGAGGAGACTTGCTCCTCGATTCCTTGCTCTTCTTCATCTCTCCAGATAGAGCCAGCAGCAGGGCTGGAGCGGACAGGTGGTGCGCTGCTGCTTTTTGTTGTTGTGTGCAGTTAATGTAGCTGGCTATGAGCAACGTCACGTCTCGAACCTAAACAACACAAGGAAAGCAGAGAGTAAGGAAATGCTGTGAGTCACGCTTTGGAAAATGCGAATGTTTGCTGTTGTGGGATTTCAGTTCTCTAGCAGATGACATCATCGGATGTTTTTACATAGCAAACAGAAGTACTCATCGGTCTGTGTGTTTCTGTTTACTTTGGTGTGTGTGTGTGTTCTCTCTATGTGTAAAACAGAATATTTGAACACAAATGTTCAAAAGTTTTTGAATATAGTTTCTTATTCTCACCAAGGCTGCATTTATTTGATCAGAGCACAGTAAAACAGTAATAATTTGAAAAAGTATTACAATTGAAAATAACTGTGTTCCATTTGAATATATTTTCAAATGTAATTAATTCCTGTGATAAAAGCTGAATTTTCATCATCATTACACCAGCCTTCAGTGTCACAGGATCCTTCACAAATCAATCCAACATGTTGATTTGCTGCTCGAGACACATTTCTTGTTATTATCAATGTTAAAAACAGTTGTGCTGATGAATACTTAAGCGGAAACCGCAGTTGTTTACCGCAGAAATTACAACTGCGGGACAGTTGTAATTTCTGTAAAACCTCAATATTTCATATCATTTTCACAGAAATTACAACTGTCCCGCAGTTGTCATTTCCACAACAACAAGAACAAAAAGAGTGATTTAAGAGAACACAATACCTACCTTTGACAGGGCCATGGCAAACAGATGCTTCTCTGCAGACTTATCTTTGGATGTGTTGGTGGCAGAGCTCAGAGCCACTACCAGCATAAAGTCCTGACCACACGCTCCAAATGACACAATGCTTTTATAAGGGTAGGACGCAAGGACTTTCTAGAAAACATGTGGTGAAAACTCATCTTAGCTCTTCACTAACAACATGAAGTGATTTGGAAATACTGTGAAACTCTGTAGAGAATGTGTTCACTTACTACAGAGTTGAACTCTAGCATGCTGACTCCATCTTCATGTACTGCGAGCCAAACACGCACGTTCTTCTGTGATGGAGTTACAGACTGCAGGGAGGAAGAGAATGAGATTAAGAGATAAGGACACAGCATTTACACTTCTTTTGAGTATTTAATTTGTACACATCACCTCAGCCTCAAAGAGTTTGGCTCCAAAAAATGACCACTTGCGAGCCACGGTTAGGTAAATTCGTATGCACTCTGATGAACTCCGACCCCTCAGAGATGCCCATCGGGTAGAGAGCCTCTGCAGCAACTGCCTGAGGCGCATGTGTTTCAGTGTGTAAGATGGCCAAACAGATTCTTTGTGTTAATATTTGAGATTATGTCATGCACTGGAGGCATAAATACCTCATTTGTTCCTCAGTGCAGGAGTGTCGGTAATGCTTCGGGTAGAAGCGCTCGAGAACCTGTTTCAGGGTCTGGTTAGATTTAGTCTGTGCAGCTCCTGAACCACCCGGACTCGAAAATGGACGCTCAAAGTCCCCAAACTCCACCTGCATGACACAAAAATGAATATTAAAAAAATAAATTATGTTTACTTAAGCAAATGAGGCCTCTATTAGGACCATTAAGATTTTTTTGGATGGTGACATTATTTCTCTGACAATTAAGCACATTTCTTCTCAAATTGTAATTATTGTAATGTGCTATTACACAATATATTTGCCATTATAATCCATTAACATTATAATACAGTGAGTATTTATTTTGATGACTCTAAATTAAAAATACTGTAGTACAACAAATGCTACTGTAACGTATATATATACTATTTTTTTTCTTGTTCTGTTTTAGTGATGCCTTGTGGGGACCGCAGAACAGTCCTCTCAATGTCGCTTGTTTTTTTAGATATGCTGTGTAAGCAATTTATGTTAGACAAGAATTGAATGGGAATCGTATAGAATTCACAGATTATGGTTATAAAAAGATACTGTAAATATTTTGTTAGAATTTGCCAAGCTGAGGTAACTGATTTGTGTTTCTGACATTAAAAGAACCTTCATTAAATTAATTAAAAATTCATTAAAAAACTAGTTCATGAGAATCATATATTTGTGATTCAGACTGTGCCAGTTGCAATGCATGTTTGCTGATACATGCAACCAGCAAGGACAAAAGAAAAATGTGTTATTTTATGTTTACTTTCTCTGTGATCTCACATTTAGTTCAGACTGCAAATTTGCAACTCTAAATATATATATATATGAAAAAGTACATTCATTTTTGTAACTTATTTCAAAAAGTGAAACTTTCATATATTC
>SCHK01020145.1:0-33346 GCA_004124795.1 Poropuntius huangchuchieni
ATCCTAATGATTTTTGGCATAAAAGAAAAATCTGTTATTTTGATCCATACAATATATTGTTGGCTATTGCTACAAATACACCCGTGCTACTTATGACTGGTTTTGTGGTCCAGGGTCACATATTACATTTAAGGATGTACATACTGTACATAATAATGCGATGCCTAATTTCACTTGTAGCATTTAAAACAATAACTTTTCATTTTTAGTTTTTCATTTTCAATTTATTCATACAAAATAGTATATAGTTTTAATACTGACCATTTATCATAGCATCAAAATAATTATCTGCCTGTTATCAGTATAGAACAGAATTTTAATATTGGTCCATCCCTCTAGGTCCAACCTGTAAAATGCATTTTACTCCTCTTTTTCAGGGATTATTGAAGGTAAAGAGGACAGTTGGGGTCCTGTAGAGCTGGTGGCAGTGATAGCAGGCCCGGTCTTCCTCTTTTGCTTGCTGCTTATCATAGGAGTGCTCCTTTTCCAGCACCACCAGCGCAACTATAACCATCGGCAGCGACTCGACGTTGAGGATCCGTCCTGTGACCATCTATACTTGGCCAAAGACAAGACGTTACAGGATCTCATCTTCGATCTGTCCACTTCTGGTTCAGGATCTGGTAAGCTGCGCCTCTGTCCTCCTCCTGTATGTGTGTAGTGTTTTGTTTGTGTGCTAATGAGTTTTCTCATTGCAGGTCTGCCCTTGTTTGTTCAGCGAACAGTAGCCAGGACAATTGTACTGCAGGAAATTATAGGTAAAGGTCGCTTTGGGGAAGTATGGAGGGGGAGATGGAGAGGAGGGGATGTGGCTGTAAAGATCTTCTCATCAAGAGAGGAACGCTCCTGGTTCCGTGAGGCTGAGATTTACCAGACCATCATGCTCCGTCATGAGAACATCTTGGGGTTCATTGCTGCTGATAATAAAGGTAAGGTGTCTAAAGAATCTATCATACATATAATCAAATATATGATATTGTTTAAACATTTAATTTTTAAATCTATAACATTTGTATTACGTTACTTAATTTTTGCTTTTTAATATTTAATATTAAACATATAACATATAAAGACAGCGTTTTCTTCCATGCCTAAATCTCTTTGAATATTTGTGTGTTTCTTAGACAATGGCACATGGACACAGCTGTGGCTGGTGTCAGACTATCATGAACATGGCTCATTATTTGACTATCTCAACCACTACTCCGTCACAATCGAGGGGATGATTAAGTTATCACTCTCAGCGGCCAGCGGCCTGGCACATCTGCACATGGAGATCCTGGGAACGCAGGGTAATTATGAATGAATCAGTTTGACACGTCTGCCTCTACACCTGAACTGCAAAATCTCTCAAATCCTCTACTCACAAAACCAAACTCAATCACGATGGTCTCCTTCCACAGGGAAACCAGGCATTGCACATCGTGACCTCAAATCTAAAAACATCCTGGTGAAAAAGAACGGTACTTGTGCCATAGCAGATCTGGGGCTCGCTGTACGGCACGAGTCCATCACTGATACTATAGACATCGCACCTAATCAGAGGGTTGGCACCAAAAGGTACATCCATTGGCAGGCACTGCTACCACATTCAGTTAACAGCTGCTTCATATAAATTGAACTATAAAGGTAACTGTGAAAACTGCATTACCTGATGTGAATTTATTCTGCCTTTTAGATATATGGCCCCAGAGGTACTAGATGAAACGATCAACATGAAGCATTTTGATTCTTTCAAGTGTGCTGATATCTATGCTTTGGGACTGGTATATTGGGAGATTGCACGACGGTGTAATGCTGGAGGTGAGGAAAAAGGAGCTTGAATTATCTTCCACCCACAGTCTCTTAGCAAATGTGATTAATATCAGTGCTTTCACTGGCTGTAGGTGCCATAGAATTTTAGGGTCTCAGTACCATTTATTCAGCACTAAATCAGCATATTAGAATGATTTCTGAAGGATCATGTAACACTGAAATAAATTCTGTGTATTAAATTGGAAGCAGTTTTTTAAAATTACAACAATATTACTATTTTTACTGTATTTTGGTCAAATAAAAACAGCTTGGTGACTATAAGAGACTTCTTGTAAATACTTACTGAAAATTACTGACAAAACAGGAAAAAAGCATCACTATCTTTAAATCACATTTCATACATTAGCTGAAATTCCTTTAAAAAAAAAAAAAAAAGATTATTTATATTAAATCATATTTTTGTAATCATTTTTGGCCAATTTATGTAGCCCTAATTTGTTGTGTGAATATTTATTTAGTTTAAATACAATTATTAGGCTTTAATTGGTTTGCTATGTAACAATTTATATGTTTACAGGTTTAAATACAGTTTACATATGTGATGAGGGCAGAATTGTCAGCCCTCTCTCCAGCTCCCAATCCTGAATATTTGATTGCAGCTGTAATATTTCCCCATGGGACTGTGAATGCTGATTTATTTTGCTACACATGAACAATAAAGCAAAATCTTGAATAAAATATGACACAAAACAGTGCATTGAGCCATAAAGCAATAAACTTCAACCTATCAATCTTCTCAGGCATCCATGAAGATTACCAGCTTCCCTACTATGATCTGGTGCCCTCCGACCCCTCTATAGAAGAGATGAGGAAGGTGGTGTGTGATCAGAGACTACGGCCCAATGTGCCCAACTGGTGGCAGAGCTACGAGGTAAAAACTCCCATGGTACATGTGGAACTGATGATAACAGTAGACCACACTAAGCACAAAACAAAACAAAACACAAATTATGGTGCAGCATTCACCACAAACCTGCTTGCCAATTTGAAACAGCATTTTTGAGTGCTTCAGGCATGCCATCTGCGATTTTTCAATGTGAAAATATAGCTTTTTAATTAAATTCAGCTGTTATTCGCAAGCATACTTGTGCGCGAGGCTGGAAAACTGAGTTTTATTTGGGTTTTGTCTCCGCAGGCGCTGAGAGTGATGGGGAAGATCATGCGGGAGTGTTGGTATGCCAACGGAGCGGCGCGGCTTACGGCTCTGCGGATTAAGAAGACTCTCTCACAACTCAGCGTCCAAGAAGACGTTAAGATCTGAAAGACGCGGGATGCTGCAGATCCCTGTAGAGACGCACAAGCGAATAAAGACTTAAGCCAAAAGCAGCCTGCCAGTTTTAGCCCTTTTTTGAACCTTATAAAAGTTGCGACGAGGCCTACCTCACCATCTTAGACGAAACTACTGAGGTTGAGTCCATCCCAGCCCTTTTCCATTTCTCCAACATCAAAGTTCCCAATCGTGGATGAGCCTCCAACCGCTGATTTCAGCACAACCTCCCTCCATGGACCTACTGTTGTTGAGTTCTTTCTCTTTTTTTTTTTTTTTTTTGGCAGGAATGACAATTGAACTGTGACAGGCATTTTGATTTTATCCTTTTTATTTCACCACTTTCGTCCAAAATGGACTTTGCCATGTGAATTTTTTTTAAAAGAATGTTTCAATTTCATTTATGTGCGTCCTCACACACTAATACACCGTATGTCATATTCCAGTGTGAATCTATGATTATATATAGTGCTCTACTGCTGTTGTGAGAATGTGAAAAAATGTGGATAACACTGTCTCCTCCTGTTATGTCTAGCAATTCATGTACAAACCTAAGTGTAGCAAAGCGAACACACCGTGACTGTGTGACAAAGTGGCATTGCAGTTCTTTGTTCCTGTGGAAGAAACGAAGAAGTGCAGATTATTTACTCCAGTAAAAATCAGCCTGCTAATTTATCCTTCTTCAGGCTGCATTGGTCAAAAACTCACTCCATTATGTATGTTTTATTTAATTGTTTTCGGGTTCTTAAAATCCGTTTTGTGAATGCTGAATGCATTGTGGGATGATTGTTCAGTCCTGTTGTCCGATGGCATACTGGGAAAATAAGGAAAGTCACTAGAACTTGTATGCTTTTTTAAAAATCAGCTTATTTTAATGGGAACGTTTAGTATGTTCTATTCCCATTATTCTGGGATATTGGCATGTTAAACTGCACTGTTGTTATTTGTTTGCAGTCAGTGTCCTTTTAGGGATGTAGTAGACACACACACGTAAAGTATTGAAGTAAAATAATGCATCTCTCTCTATTTGCCTGCATTACAACATTTATATTGCTCTGCTTTGCCTTGCACTGAAGAGTTGTCATTCAGTTTAATTTATAAGTACTACTGAGCATTTCTTCCTCATTCTTGTGTTTAGGGTTTGCCAAGACTAACCACCAAATGCTGGGCACGGCGACACTGCATCATATGCCAACTTCACTTGCACCTATGTCTTGATAAAAGTCAGAAATCTGCAGATATTGTGAATGATTAACTGGAATCTGGGATATATATATATATATATATATATAACAGTAGATGCAAAACGTGACTAGATTAGCATTAGCTTTGGCGTTAATGCCAAATGCTTGTTGAAGGGCTGGAGGAGAACAAGGGTCCTGTATTATGTGTAACATTTAATCGATTGCAGGCTCTATTACAATCCATTTATGATTGACCTGTGCGTTTTATACTGTCAAGGTCACATCTTATGAATCTGCTCTGTGTAGATGGAATATGTTTGATGACAGCAGCATGACTCAGTCGAATTGAGTGATGTTAAGAAAGGCTGAGAATTATGACTGAATTTTGTTATATCATGGTGCTCTACATCGTACACTGGGAATTCTGTCCTTAGAAATGTATAGGCTAATTGTTCCACTATTTATATTGTGCTTGCTTTTCTTCCTTACAACTTGGATTTTGCAGATGTTTGTAAAACATGTAACTTTTGCAGAAGATTTAAGGAATGACACTTGTTTCAGATGGTAGTTACTGCCACTTTGTGGAGGCAATTTAGTCTAAATTCCCTGACATGTTTGTCCATTTTAGTCTTGTTAATAAGAGTTCAGACTTGGTAGCCGATGCTTTCAATCCGATGCATATGAATTTTTGATCCTGAGGTTCCATGTGTATTTTAAACATATTGCAAACAAATCCACTTGTGGGTTAGTTAATATAATGTACATAAATGGTATACAGTAATAAATCCTTTTTCTTATTCCTGTTTCATTGACTCTTTCCAATAGCTTAAAGGGATAGCTCACCCAAAAATGAAAACTATTGTCATTAATTACTCACACTCACGTAGTTCCAAACACGCAAGTCCTTCGTTCATCTTCAGCACACAAATTAAGATATTTTTGATGAAATCGGAGAGACAATATCAAGAGCATGCATCGTTGTACTCTCAATATTGGTGGAGGATGGTTACGCAGCAGAGAATAATTGTGGAATAAAGTCATAATTTTACTACTTTGTGCACAAAAAGGACCTTCATAAAATTACAGTACAATTTCCTTGCTTTGTTTCTGGGTTTGGGAACATTTCAGTTACATTGCTCTTTATGGAGGGTCAGAAAGCTTTCGGATTTCATCAAAAATATCTAAATTTGTGTTACGAAGATGAACGAAGGTCTTGCAGGTTTGGAATGACATGAATGGGAGTAATGACCAATTCAATTCAAATTTTGCCTATGAAAGACGCCACTCAAAAGGTTCTAAGCTTCAGAATTTTTTAAGCATTAAATTTTACGTGACAACATAGAAAACTTTATATTTAAAATGCATTTTATTTTTCTTTACAAGAAAGAAAGCAGAGACAAAGAAATAAATGGAGGGCTGGGAGGGAAAGGGACAGCCGTATATAAAGAGATGCAACCTCTGACGTCAAAAAATATGTACAATTCAAAATTATATCCATACAAAACATGCCACATACAATAAAAATGACCATTTTATTCTTCTTCCCTAAAAGTAGCTCTGCTGTACAGTTGCAGCATCTTTTTTAAAAAGTAGATCAGGTTGAAAACCAAAATCAGGATTTATTTAATTACAACACGAGTAGAGAGCTTAAATTAAGAGATTTCAAAAGAACAAAGGGGGGCGAGAGTTACTCAGGCTAAAATCCAGTAAGCGCCCATGTCTATTAACAGACTACCCTTAAAAAGAACCAATGCTAGTTCGGAGGATGTATAAATAAAATAATGCTGAGTGCAATTCACATGTAATTAATGAAGATATTTTCGATTAATGAAGTCATACCATTTTCCGGCCTTTTCATAAGTCATATAAAACATTCACTTCTACAGGGAGGGGAGGGAAAGAAAACAACAGGACACGAATCAAAAAACAGTATCATCTTGGGAGATTCAAGATTTTCCATTTACTGTATATGCTAATTAAACTGTCACTGATTCAAGGACAGGGTTCAGTAATTCACAAGCAGTAGCATAAATAAAAGTAATATACGTGAACAATATTACATAAATACACAAATGCTATGCACCATTTTACTGCTGTATCTTTCAAAAACAAAACAAAAGTAGTATCTATTTCCATGAAAAAAAACTTTGCATGAATCCCATCTTAAATGTTTGCCATTCACCGCAACAAGTCTTCCAAAATTCATTGGTGAAGACAAGAGAAACATCACACCTTTTTAGTTAAACTGTATATGGTCTTGTAGGAAAAAACGCAGATAGAAAAAAACAAAAAAAAGTTAAATGCAAAAACACTCTGGTTCATATACATAAAGATATTACTTAGTTTGCCATTTTACATATATTTATAGATATATACACATTTAGTTTTCTGATAAAATGATATCCAGTGGTTGCTTTTTTTCATGAATTTTATTTCTCTACAATTTTGAATTTGATTAAAAAGGGGTTGGATAAAGAGTTTAGACCCCTATTATGTACAGTTTATACATTTTGCATTTATTCTTAACGTGAGGTCATAAGTCAGGGGAGAAAGGAACAAAGTAGCATGGGCTATGTGGAGACTTTGTTCAACTCCCTTCTTTGAAATTCAACTGTTTTTTTTTTTTTTCAACTGTTTTAAATTACTTTACTATAAAAGAAAATAGAAATGCCCTTTTGAAGTCTTCCTCCATCACTGCGTCAAGCCTGTAGACTGTGCTACCACTATCAAACCACAATACATAGATTAGATACAACCGACCATCAGCAGGCAGAGAAAGACTCACTACAGTAAGTTTACAACAGTCCACTATCACAGAAGGGAAGAGGCTTTACACCTAAGGGTCCTGGTTGGAGTGATGAGATCCGTACGGAGATCTAATGAACGCAGGATGGAAGGATTCAAGATGGGAAAACATGTTGAATGCAGTGGCAGTCTTGCATCACAAGTTCAGGTTTTTTTGCCCTATAATCTTTCAAATTGCACCAACGTGGATCCGCACTGTGGCCCTTTCTCATAATTTGCTCCGTCGTCAAGAACGCGAGAGAATCCGGATGAGCGTTTCTACACTAAAAGCATGATCCGCATGTGTGTTGACGCAGCTACATGATATCTACAGTCGGAAAAAGGTGGCCTCCGAGACACCCGTTTGAGTTTTGATTGCTCTAAGTAATGCATCGTCATATACTGTATCTCATTTGTATAATCAAATTAAAAAGAGTTGCACTGGCTCACCATCAGAAAGCAAAATATAGATAGAAGCAAACCTGCTGCTTAAGTTTCCCTGCTTATCCGAGAAGGCAATTGCCATGGACACATTCCTGCCTTCCCCTTTCCACAGTAGCACTTAACAGTTTTAATACAAAGCAGTGACGTCCCACAAACTCAATGAGGTAGACTGGGTGAAATAAACCCACCTTTTAACTCAATATAATAAAACATCTGGTGCCTTTCGAGCCACAGGTCAATAGTATTTCGACGTTATCTTATCTCATCACAGTTCTACGCAGAGCCACTCCAGGATTGTCTTGCCAATGTCCACGATCTTCATTGATGATTTGATGGGAGAGCGTTCATCTGGGGTGACGGAAAGGGTGGTAGCAGAAAGGATAGGTCCAAGCTAAAGTGTACTAGTTCATTTTTGAGTACTTACATGGCTTTAATCAAACATCTTCACTGAGTTCTAGTCTAAGTGTATTGATATGCTATAGCTTCAGTTATTTTGGTAGATGTCGAAGGGATCGATTGCAGCCAGAGTCAGCTTATTGTAGGAGGAAACAGTGGAGGAAGTAGAGGTGCTTTTGGCAGAGGTGTACTTTTTAAATCAACACGAAAGATTCAAGCAGGTCCAATACCTTTGAGCTCATCTGTAAAAGGTTGTGGCATCAAAAGTTTACTCTTCAAAGCTTTGGCTCTTGTTGTGAATAACAAAGTCTTGTCTTTCGGGTGACTGAGAGTGAACTTTTCTTCCTCAATTTAGAGCAGCTTATTAACTGGATAGTAAGAATATAACAGGCTTTGGCGCAGGAGTGTTCTGGCACCAGGGAGCAAAGACGGGTCGGACTCTTTCTCTGTCCCTGTTAGTTCATCCACTTTCTGCAATTCCAGGCTCCACAGTGGCAGGGGATCTTGTGCTGATCGTCCTCGAAGTCAAACTGATAGTCATATGTCAGCTAAAAGAGATTGAGAGAGGACGATACAAAGCGTTACACTGGGCAACAGCATTTAGAGCACTGACAAAAAAGGAAAAGGTTACTGTAACTAACCTCTTCACCCTTTGGGATCCTGCGACTGGAAATGATGATGATCTTGTCCTCTTTGTCAAACGTCACAACTTCCGCGACGCAGTTGGGTGCGCAAGAATGATTAACATAACTAGGGAGAGGAAAAAAAATCAGACACTAAGACCCAAACTAAACACTTGGATTGCAAGAAGAGCACAGAAGTAGGATCTTACCGGGCAGGACCGCCAGTTAAGGTGGCATCAATCACATGCTCGTTATTAATACGGAACATGTAGATCCCACGGTTCTGTTTGAAGAAAACATCCAAGTTTAGAAGAAAAAGAAAGGACAATTAGAGCAAATATATGTTGGAAGCTTGACATGTACGAACCTGCTCCTCGTAAATCTTCTCTCTGCGATTTGCAACCTCGTTGCGAATTATGGTGCCAATGTACTCAATGACCATGGTGTGTTTTTCAAGGTCTTTCGCCGCGTACAGACCCAGTCCTTGAATGCGAGAACGGGCCAGGTACACATTGTTCTTCCACTCTGTCTTCAACCGACGATATTGAGAAGATTTGGAATGAACAAACTGCTTGCTGTAAGGGGTGTTGATCTCTCCTGTAAATGTGCTCTGATAGGCTTTGGACATGCTCGTGCTGTTCAGAGTATGAGGCCTGGAAAGCAGAATAAAATTATATGAGAACCATACTTATTCGACACATAAGGTCTCTTTAATTTCTTTTATTTATTACCTTTTGCAGTGGGTGAGAATTTTGGGTTCTGATCGTGCACAGCCTGTAGGATTGATCATGAGTGGAAGCTCCATGAGAGGATGGCGGCCATATCGGAACGTATAATTCTGACAGTTTTCCACACCAGGAAGCTGAAGGACATAGGCAAGTAACAAAAAAAAAACCAATATTGTTCATTATTATAATAAAGCCATTAAAGGGCACCTATTATGCAAAATCCACTTTTACATGGCAGTTTGTGCACACAACCACCCTACAATGATAAAAATCCACCCCACTCCTCATTTTTTAATCCTTTTTATACCAAGTCAGTCTCACTAGGCATGCTATTTTGATTCTCACGCAGTGTGACGTCACATTGCAAAGGGCCTGACCAATGTCTTGCAAGAAATCCCAATGGCTCTGTGTTTGCATGTAAAAATGAACATAAGTGTCTTCATTTTCTCCCAACATCTGAGCTGAGGGTAGAGTGGATTACTTTTATTTTTCAAGCTAATGCGCCTCAAAATCTACCCAAATACGTGTATCACTCCAGACTTCTTTGTTAATGTCATATCGCATATTTGTGCGCGTACATTAAGTACTTTTAACTGATCAGCACCGTGCTTGTGAGATTAGTTTGCGTTCCCAACCAGATTAGTCTGTTCCCAACCATACTTTTTCATTTCTCACCGATTCAGTGATTCGCATCACTGCATGGACAGTGAGTCCATACATCTCCTCTCCCTTGACATGCTCGGTGAAAAGTTTCAACATGGCTGCTTCATCACGCAGCTTGGCAACCTGCTGCACAATCTTTGACCAAATTCCTGAAGAGCAGAAGTATGACATTAGCATGATGCAGCAAGATAAAACATTCCATTAGGATTACATTTACATTCATTTCAGAATATAAACTTAAATTTACATACCATCTGGAGTGGTGTCTCGGAAGTGCAGGTCTTCATACCCGTGCTCCAGGACACGCACTTCAAACAGAGGCCTGCCGTCCTGCTCACTGATGCGACAACGGTAGCGACATCTGCGGTTTGGCACACGAGTGCTCCAGTAAATGCGTGTGGCCTCATAGCCCACTGGAAAGATAGCAGTGGGAGAGTGAAACACAACCATTTGAGAGGGCAAGAGCTGGCCCACGGCATGGAAGATGAGCCCGCCAACACGGAACATGTGAATGCGGTCGCCACGTTGCAGGATGCTTGCGATCTGCTTCACTTCATCTCGCTCGATGTAGACGCGTCGAAAAACAGCAAAGCTGCTAAGCTCCTCTTCACTGGGGCCTTTAAGCTTGTGCTGGGTGCAGAGCATAGTTTTGTCTTTGAAAAACATGCAGCGTGCCCGGATGGCACAGGCAAAATGATAAACATTCGGGCAGCGCAAACGATTGCAGCTGTTAGTAGCACCCGTCTTCTGACAGTAGGCACAGCGGGTGCGTAGTCCACGCCGAAGGGCAACCTCCACGTTAATAAGTGCACCGCCTTGGGTTTCATACACCTCAGTGGACCACAGAGCACAGTTAAGATGCACCCACAGATCAACATCGATGTTAAGCAAGCGTGCAGGACCATCTGTGGCACCATCTCCCTCCTCGTGGCAGAAACAGCACTTTCGCTTGTCTCGGGGCAGTTTGTCTGGTTTCAGCGTAATGCGGAGGCGCTCCATGAGCTCGGAAACTTCACGGCTGTTCTCTTTCTTAGAACCTCCCTTGCGAATAGTGATGACTATCTGAAGACGCTTCCATCGCAGACCCTTCCATTTTTTGACCTTAGGTCGTTCTTCCTCTTCGTCAGAAAGAGGCCTGCTACGGTGTTTGATGGGTTTGAGGGACATCTCAATTGTAGGGGAATCTAGAGGAGGAGAACTGGCTGGAGCAGAAGGTTGTTCTTCTGATGGAGGAGCTTGGGGAAGGACCACAGGCTCCTGAGATTCAGACTCTATTGCAACAGGGGAGCCGTGAGACTCTAATTTAACTATAGATTCAGTTTTGACAGAAGCGCTTGGGCTCGCGGAAGGGGATGATGCAGTCTGAATTGGTGCATCTGGTTCAGGTTTGGGCTCAGGTTGAGTGACATTTTCTGGCTCAGCAACAGCAGATGATGGGGCTGGAGGTGGAGGTGGAGGTGGTGGCGGCGATGGGGATGGAGGTGGAGAAACCTCGACAGGAATAACAGGCAGGTGGCGCACATCCAGATCTGAAACATTCGTCATGTAACAGTGCTGAGCAGGTCTATCTTCTTGCTCTTGGCATTCCTGCAAAAGTGTGAATATGTCAGAAGAAATGTAATGTACTTCTCAAAAGACGTTTACAAAAAACAAATTAAACTCTCAGTAAACTCACCTGTTTGATGAGAGCAAGAATATCAACTTGTTTCCTCAGGGTACACCCTGGGAGGGAAACATCGAACTGCCTAAGCCATTCTGCATCATGGCTTGCAGAAGGGTCCGCCTTCATACCTGATTTAAAAAAAAAAAAAAAACATAGCATAAGAAAAAAACAAAAAGCAGCAGCTAAACATTTAGCCAACACTTTGAGAATGTTGAATGACAGCTTGAGTGCATTACCTGGATTGGAAGTGTCAGGTACTTTCCCAGGTCCAACACCTGCTCTACCAGGACTCTGGGGAAAAGCCGCCTCGTAAGAACTTGGCATACGTATGTGCAGCAGTTGTGCAACAGCCAACATCACTGTGTTGATATTCTGTTGAGGAGAATTCAAAACAGTACTTAAATATGGTCACGTAAAATTACCCAAGGCTTTTGTGGGGGTAAAGACATTTAGATATTTTAATACCTTTGCTGCAGCTGATGAAAGCATGAAGGTTACAGACACTTCATTGCTTTTGGCTTTGTCCCACTGGCTGGATGAGGGTACAACTTTTCCATCCACTGACTCAAATGGTTTTGTCTCAGGAAAACCTGTACATGGGTAAGATCAGCAAGTCAGTCAGTCATTAAAATTTCAAGCAAACAAATTAAAAACATTTCCAAATGATACCACATACTTGGGATGGCAGAACGTGGAATAATGGGTATAACAGGAGAGATGGCCCTCTCATCTTCCTCCTCTTTGGGATCCAACAGATGGGGGAAGCGTGTTGTCTCATCACCTAGTTGACTTTCAGGTGAGGATGCGGGCACAATGCTGTCTGGAGCATCACTGTCCTCATCGCTCTCCATCCTGAGTTGAAAGAATCCATTAGTGCACTGACATACACATAAGTTTAAGATTAGTTGTTCTGTGGAAAGTAATGTATTATAGAGTTGGTAATTTACCGTATATCTTCGTTTTGGTTGTGAGGTGGAGTAGGGAGAGCAGCTAGTATGTCTACACTCTTAACTTCCTCTGGAACAGAACCTTACAAAGTACAAAGAAAAAAGTTCTGTGCAAAAACAGTAACCCCATCAACCCGTCTCACTAATGAATTACAATCAATACTGTGTCTTACCCATGGTATCCTCTGATGCCTCTGTCTCTTTCTGACCTTCTGCTAGTTCTTCTACAGGTGTCACTCCGTTTAGAAGCTTATGCTGCACAGAAGGTGGAGGAGTTGGAGGAAGTGATGATGGTGGTGTTGGAGGATTGCTGAGGTTGTTCTAATACAAGAAAACAAAGAACAGAAAAAAAGTGTTGCAGTCATTACAATCTGGTTGCATCCTATTCTGTATTCTGTCAATCGATGGAATTCCCAGAACAAGGAACATGTCTTCCTACTAAAAGGTATACAAAATGCCAAAATATACCATACCTTTGTAAGAAGTTGGGAATAGTAGTCTGGAATGTTGTCCAGCATAGCATTTCCAAATGAGCCTTTTAACTGGGCCTTAGCGTTGGCTGGACTGCTGCCGAAAGGAGCAAACAAATCCAGACTAGCAGTAATGGAGGGCTCCATCAAAGGAAGAAGAGAAAGTCCCTGTGGGTAAACCATAAGAGAGCAATTGTTTAATACAATATTAATCCAATGTTTTCATAGCATCACTCTTAAAACAGGAAGCAAATATTTAATAAGCCAAAGCCACATACTTGTTTAAGCTGCTTCATTATTGCTTCAGTTTTTCCAACCTCTTCTTTCTTGGTTTTCTTTCTAGAGTTTGGCCCACGTTCTCCAGCTTTTGTGGTACGTTTGGCCTTGACTACTGGAGTTCTCTTTGTGAGTGACTGCAGATCCTAAAAACAGTAGCAGATAAAAAAATTAGAAGCTAAAAAAAAAAAAAAAAAATGCACATACACACAATCAAGTGGCTATCTTGGTCATACCTCCATGTTGCGTGGAGTTCCTTGAAGCTTTTGCTCCAGCATTGCCAGCTTGTTATTGATGTGCCCATTTATCTCATTATGAATGCCATCTGAGGGCCTCTGAGAAGCCATTTGTAAGTTCTTTGTTCGAAGAAGTTTCTGTAGAAGCTGTTGGCCAGTCTCGGTCCTTTGAATTTGGGATCCAAGATCTCCTGCTTGACATCTAGAGCCTGGAAGAGAGTTTGCAATAGCAGGGACTGCCTCTCCAGAAATTTCCCTCTTTATGCCTTCAGAATGGGCCTCTATACTACCTCCTGCGTCACATTGGATTTCACGTGGTTCCTGTTTGATGTTTTGCAGTGTTATTTCACTGGGCAGTTGAGTTGGTTGAGACATATGACTGTCAGATACTTGGGCAGCAGTTGTTGCTTGGTGCGGGTTCTGTGCTGACTGAGGAGACGGACCATTGAGTGGAAAAGGAGCTGACAGAGTTTCAGGGTTGGGGCTCTGAGTCTTGGCAATTGGAGATCTCAAAGTTGAAGCTATTGATCCCCCTGTCTGGCTAGAGGGGCTACTCTTACCTACAACACTTTCTGGCCTAGAAGGCGATGACAAGTGACTAGAGAGAGACAAGGTGCCTGGTTCAGGTTTATGTACAGATGCTGGGCTTGAACCATGTTCTGGAACAGAAGACCCTGCAGGAGAACCCACATGAGAGGGAGAGGCTTGAAAGGGGCTCAGTGTTGTCGCCACATGGGCCTGCTGTTGCTGAAGGTGCTGGGGGCCCGGTGGAGTCTGAGAAATTCTCATGAGCCTTTGCTGACTAGAAAGCGGGCTTCCAGGAGACCCCTGACCCACTAACTGACGAGGAGACATCGGTCTAACCATATGTCCAGGTGCTGTGGCACGAACTTGACCCATTACTGGCCTGGGCACTTGACCCCTCATCATCTGATGCTGATGTACTTGTTGCTGTTGTAACATCTGCTGCTGCTGGGCACTATTGATGTACTGAGGCAAAGGACCTTGAGAAGGCTGCTGCATAACTCCTGAAACACCTTGATGAAACTGTGGAGCCATACCAGGTGACTGTCCCATTCCTCCTGATTGCTGTTGAGTGCCAGCTGGACCGTGTTTGCCTGCTAATCCAAAGCGGTGCTGCTGTTGTTGGGTTTCAAGCCCTGGCATCCGTGGACCAACTGGTGGCCCCTGTGGGACCTGGGGACGCATTTGTCCCTGAGCCTGACCTTGCATTCTTAGCATCTGGCCTTGTTGTAGCTGTCGCTGAGCAATCATTGCCTGAATTTGCTGCAACTGTTGGTTGGTAGTCAGGTGACGCAGTTGGGGGTTCTGTGCGATGAAGGCCTGAATGTTAATAGGGGTACGTATTTGCCCTGTTGGTGCACCAGGCCTTGGAGTCATCATCATCTGCTGGCCTCTAGGAATTCCCATCTGTTGAGTCAAGAGAGCTTGCTGCTGTTGATTTGTAATGCCGGTCATTGTAGTTTGAGTCTGACCACTATTTTGGCCAAGCACATCCTGTGGTTGCTGTGCAGCAATCTGACCAGCTTGCTGTTGTGCCATAAAGCACATTTGCTGATCTTCCTGTTTTATTTGTATGGTGTTCTGGGTCTGAAGACCAAGTTGCATCTGTTGTTGCTGTGGTTGTACTTTAAGATGAGCTCCAGCCTGTTGGTTGCCCACAAAACCATGTTGTTCTACTACTCCAATATTCTGGTTTGACTGAGACTGTGCTGTCTGTTGTTGGCCTAGAAAAGCATGTGCTTGCTGTGGCTGTCCAACACCACATTGCTGCTCTCCACTAGACCCCTGTTGTTGCATCTGAAGTGGTGTAGGAGGTCCACCCTGCTGGGGGGGTGTTTTTGGACTAAGTAGTCCTCCATCTTTATGATCGGGATTTTGAAGATTTTGGACACCTTGCTGTAAGTTCTCAGTAACCCCTTGGGTATTCCCTGATTGTGGAGTTTCTAAAGCTCTTTGTGGCTCAGAGGGACCAACCTGCGTTGGTTGTTTCAGTTGTGCAATTTGTTGCTGCTGAAGTTGAACAAGGTTTTTTGCAGCATTCTGTTGCTGTTGTGACATGAGCATGCGCTGAGCCATTACACTCTGTTGTTGAGGCGTGAGTTGGGTTGGTGGCCCCCTAACAACATGCTGTCCACCTGGCCCATGCTGATCCATCAAACCCTGAGGTCTCTGAAGCTGCTGAACAATTTGTTGATTACCAACCATACCCTGTGGTTGGCCTGCAATCATATTTACGGTCTGAGTCATTGGCTGGCCCATGACATTATGTTGCGTCTGCCCAATAGCCTGGTTTCCCAACATACCTGGAGTTGTTTGAATTAACCCCTGCTGATTTTGCTGTTTATTCATTAATCCTTGTTGCATGCTTGGTTGCTGCTGCCCCATATTTCCCATCAAAACTTGGGCTGGCTGGTTGCCCAAGGCTCCAGGCTGCTGATTCATTATACCAGGCTGCTGAGGTTGATGTGACATAGGCTGCTGTCCCATCATCAACTGTTGTTGTTGTTGCTGCTGCATTTTTTGGACCATTTGCATTCTATGCTGTAACTGTCGCTCCTGTATGACTCTTGGATCTGGTCCTTGTGCTCCAGGGGCTTGTTGGAAAAAACCAGGAGGTGGCACTGGTTGCACAGTGCCAGGTCCGAGTGGGAGAGAAGGCTGGGCTCCACCAAAAGGTTGCATTTGTGGCATTCTAACTGGCATGCCTGCCTGAGGCATCCCTACTTGAGGCATTCCTCCTTGAGGCATTCCTCCAGGCGGTTGGCCAATAATTGGTGCTCCTTGTTGGCCCATCATCATTTGCCCAGGCATCTTGGAAAGCATGTGGGGTGCCTGCGTAGAGGGCCCTGGAGCTAGTATGGAAGACCCTTGCTGATGCTGTTGTTGCTTGCTTCGGTACTCTGCAATAAGATTGGTGTGCTCCTTTTGCTGTTTACGCACCTAGAAAAGCAAATTTCATTGTTCTTAGCTGAATGACTTTCAAGACAACAAAATCTCTCACATATATTTGTAAAAAGACATTTTGCATACCTGGTCCAACTGTTTCTGGATCTTACTTTGTTCCTCAGTGACCAGTTTGAGCTTTTCAGCATCTGCTTCTGCAAATTCACGCCCAGCTTTCTTTGCAGTGCGCTGCTTGGCACACAGAGCTTTACGGGATTTACGATGTGCTCCAATTTGCTCTTCTAAGAACTTCAACTGCATTTGCAGCAACTGCTGGGTGTGCACAAGCCATTCTTCATATTGGTGCTGCTCCGCATCATCTGTTGTAAGTGTGATGGCCCAAGAACATTAATAGCATGAAATAAAATATTAGGTCTATAACCTAAATGCACAATGTGTGCCTATACACTGTGCACAATCCTGACCAACCTATGTTTTGTACTACGCAACACATAGTCAGACTTCCATGTAATAATCTGGACTCTATAATTGTGTCAAATTTCTGCAATCAGAAATCAGAATTCCATTTTATTGTCTGGATTGTTTTCAGCACTGCCAAAATCATAATACTCTAAATGTGTTTACACATAGGGAATGTAATATATAAATAAGGGAAAGGGTAATAATAGCATTGAAGGGGTGGTTTACAAAAAAAAAGAAAAAAAAAGAAATGCAAAACATACTGATGACGCCAAATTGCGGAGGATTTGGTCTTGTTTGAACCTGGTTGCTGCCTTCTCCCTCCTGAAAAAGAAGGATTAAGGTTAAGATACTATATTAAATTCAAATGAAATGTGAACTACAGGAAAATAGTAAACCTACCTTGGAAGACCCAGGAGCAAGCTGAGCCTGGGAATCCTCATTTCCAGGAGCAGAGGTTAGCCTCTGAGCCAAAAGAGACACTTGTTGCCTAAAGTTAAATCAAATTGAAATTAAATCTAAAAACAAAAACTAAGAGGGCGATTTTATTAAAAAAAAGTCAACCAGGAAATTTAGAAAAGGAACAAAACCACTTCCAAATCTAAATATTACATTTAGATCTATATTACTGTGTAAAGAACACATAATAGATCTAAGGCAATGCATCTACCACATGAGGTGTGCACCAAATTTTTCAGATTCAAATTATAAAATAAAAATAAAAGCATATTTCAAAGTGTAATGCATCTTAAAATGTTATGTCAATTTCTGCCACGTCTGTAAAACAATTTCTTGATTTAAACTGTAAAAACTTGCCTAGACCATTGTATTTCTTATGTCTAAACTCTTATGTACAGGTTTATTAATACACATACAATAGATGCTAAAATTTAAATAATAGCTAACGCTGTTTTTCGTGATTTGTTTTTTTTTCATGACATTATGTCAAAGACAAAAACGGTACCTATTCATTCCTGGTGGTACACCCATAGGATCTTGAGCCAAAACCCTTTTAATTCCTTTCAGTGCAACCATTTTAGCCTTCGCAATAGGATCCATTATGTCATCTGTCATGAATTTATCCAGATCTGAGAAAAAGAAGATTTTTATATTACAAGAACACATTCATTTTTGGGATAACAAAAATGTGAATAATCAAGTTGATGGAACTCAGCATACCTTTATCTGGGAAGAAGTTGCTGGCCAAGTTCTGCTGTTTAACAATATGTGGAGGTGGTGCTGCCTGCTGCTGAGGAGGATGAATTCTACCAGGCTGTACACCCCGTAAAATGCCTTGCTGTTGTCCCATTGCTGCATGGGGAGGTGAAGGCACTGCAGCACTAATTAACCTCTGCTGCTGTTGTGGTAACATGTGAGGTGGCCTGGGCACCATACCAGCTTGAGGCACTATGCCTTGGGGTGGATGGTGGTGCTGTGGCATCATAATTTGATTTGGCCCTTGTGGAGGTTGTTGCTGATTCTGAATGCTGTGAATTTGACTACCAATCCCTCCTTGTAGAGCACTTAACTGCTGCTGCTGTTGTTGCTTCTGAAGCTCCTTCTTTTCATGCTCCAAAAGATCTTGTATTAACAAAGGTAGTTCACTCGCTTCCAGTGAGCTTTCTACTTTGTCAAGATCATCTGCTGTAGAGTGGTGGCCAGCATCTGGCAATCCAAGTGGATCATCACCCAGGTCCGGATGTGGTGCAGTTGGTGGAAAAGATAGTGCATCTGCTTGGCTAGGAAGAGGAAAAGGTATTCCACCTAAACGGACTGTGTTCAATGAAGCAGTCGCAGTACCTGGTGGATTAGAGGCTTTTGTTCCACTAAGCAAAACAGACACTGTTTCACTAATGTCATCTTTAACAGGAGCTTGTCCTGACTGCGGTTGTTCAATCAATCCCTTGTCTTCAAGTTTTACAGAGGATAGCCTAATGACATCAGAAGACTCTACCTTCGGAGTTTTGGTAGATGAAGTCTCCGTCTTTAAAGGTGGTTGAGTGGCAGTTGTGTGCATGTCCTGGGAAGCTATATCCACTTTTGGTTTCTCTTCAACCTTGATTTCTACTTTAGCAGAAGACCCTGGTCCTTCCCCCTCTGCTTCTACAAGTCGTAATTGATCAGAGAAAACATCTTTGGGATCACCCTGATCAAGCTCAGGGTCAGTGTAAGCCAGCAAATCAAATTCATCACTGTTGAGCAGATCATCCAAATGAGGATCATTGGTCTCAAGATTGTCAAGATTTCCCAAATCATCATCGCCTTTATCAGGATCCAGGTCAAGAGTAGCAAGATCATCGTCCTCCACTCCGGTTTCTGCCACTGTATCACCTAGCCCTAGGTCGGACTCAGGTAGGTCAACTGGATTCACAACAGTCTGCTGACCTCCTATTGTACTTGTTTGAGGAAGCTGTTGAGTAGTAGTGTGAGAAATGGGAGTCTTGGGCGTAGTAGTTGGCACCTGCTGTGACTGTAGTTGAGACTGAGAAGGGGGTACATTGCTTTGTTGTTGCATCAGTAGGTCCATGCCACCCTGCTGTAACCCAATTCTGGGATCACGCATTCCCTCCGCTGAAGCATCGAGAGAAGGGGGTAAATTCTGCTGAACAAAAGCAGCATTCATTTCCTGCTGTGGAAGAAACATGCGTGGTCTGGGTATAGGCGCCCTTTGCATAAACTGAGGACCCAGTGGCATCCTCTGAGAATTATGCCTCAGCTCTATAAACTGAGGTGGAGCTCCCGACACGTGGCTTTGTACAGCCTCTGCGCCAGAGCCTGGAACCCCTGTCAAAGGATTGGGCATATTCTGCATGGACTGCATGTTAAGAGGATTGTTGATGGGAGTATTAAGGTGCTGTCTGGGAACGGCTTCCATCATAGATGGCTGTGGGAACCTCCGCGGAGCACCTTGGTTTTGCCACTGTGCAGGAAATGGTGGACGAGGATACATCCCCTGAGAAATATTGGGCCCAGCTTGCCTACAAGAAAAGTGTTGATTATGAAATAATCAGTGTGGAAGTAACATGTACAAGGACTGTGTAAAAACACAAAGTAATCAAAATCAGTAGCGTTGAATTAGTTCAATCTACCTTAATGCACCGGGGTCCATAGTTGCTGGTGTCCCAGGAGGAGGTGGGCGGCAGAGCTTTTCATCCATTGCTCCCACTGGCGGAGGCATCCTGGTGGCAAGGGCTGCCTGAGCAACCACAGCTCTGTCCTGATGCAGAAAAGATGATGTTATGCCAACTAACAAAACACTTTTGGCTTTTACTCTAGGGCTGCACGATCAATTGAAACAAAACCAAATATCGTGATATGGCTTAATCTGATCATCAAATCACACAAATTAGTTAAAATAAATGTTGCTCCACATGAACTCATCTCTGCATGTGCTCTAAGTTTGGGTTGTTTTCAGCATGCATTTGAGAATGCAATATGCACCAACCATTTTTCCAAACTTGTAATCAGAAGCGCTTATAAACTGTCTGCTGTCAACAAAGGGAGACTTTAAGGACTCCTTGAGATTTTCCACCTAAATAAAAGCTCGATGGAATAACATTTGAAAATTAATAAAGCCTGTCATAAATATTAGTGTTGGAATAATTTGAAAGTTGTATTGTAAAATAAAATTCTATAATTTTGTAATTTTTTCTTTATATATATTATTCTATATAAATATTCTACATATTTTACTTGTCAATAATATTATTAAAGTAATAGCAATCACAAAAATTGTGCAGCACTATAAATTGTGCAGCACTATAAAAGCACAGCATCAAATCTTTTTTGTTTTTTGGGGTTTTTTTTTTAAATCAAATCATGCAGCCCAGATTCAGATTCAGTATATCCTATTCAATATTAATTCAATATAAATACCTGAGGGTAAGGAGGTGGTGCTCGCTGGCTTTTGTCTTGCTGAAAAGCCGGCATTTCCCCGCCTGGCCAATTCTGAGCAGGATTACCCACCACAGGTGCTTCCTTCTCTTGGCGAAGTGAGTTTCTCTGCATTTTTTGTCTTATCAAAAACTCTCTTAATCGTTGCTTCTGTAAAACACAAAAGTAAAAATAAAACCTACCTCATTCTACCCAAAACTTCAGAAATTTACACATCTACTAAGTGTCTACATTACCTGTCTGTGCTTTTCTAATTCGGATGGACTAAGGCTCATGAGAGCTGGATCCTGTCCAGCTGACAGGTCTGACATATCCTGCACCCCTGGCAAGTTGGGTAAATGTGGAGCATCTGTTGCCCGCACACTTGCTTCTTGGTTTCCAGGTGGAAGTGCTATTCTTGAGTTAAATTCAGCACCCACTGGTTGTGTCTGGGACTGTGGCTGCTGGAGGTGGACCTGAGCTTGCTGAGGAGTCATCATCTGCTGCTGGCCAATTACTTGTTGCTGGGCCATTTGAAGCCCTACACCAGGACTGCAGCTAAAAGCAGGGGGTTTTCCAGAGAGCGGATCTGCTACTGAGGGTGAGCATGGGGGTTGCTGGCTATGATGAGGTGAGCCTCTAAAGGGAGAGTTACCTTCTGGTGCTACAGAAGATGGGCGGGGGGGTTTATGCAACGAAGCGAAGGAATCTCTGGACTGAGGACGTGAAGGTGGGCGGGAGTAGGGGTCAGGTGACTGGAAGCGTGGAGTGGCTGGTGACTGCACTGAAAGCACATCATTGGAAATGGCTCCTGGTGTGAGAGGCGACTGACAACTGCCTTGTGACTGAGGGCTGGAAGGCAACCTTGAGTATGTTTCTTGCTGAGGCGCAGGAATCCTTTGGGGTAGAGGAGAGGAGCCATCACCTGATTGAGGTCGTGGTGTGAGAGGAGGCTGGGCGTAAGGGTCAGAGAACGTAGAGGGCGACTGGCGGTAGCTCTCAGGAGGATGATTAGGAGAGGCACCTGGAGGGTGTGAAACAGATAATCCGCCTGCATCCCCCTGATGCATACGAGGTGTCATGGGAGCTTTAAACAGCCCATCTCCAGAGTCCAAACTAGCAGGAGAACCAGAGCTTAGGTCTTGTCTGCCAAATGAAGAGCGTGGAGATGGGGCATTAATATCTGCCCTATTTGGACCCACCCCGGCAGGTGAAGAAGCTATCGCAGATGGTGATGGAGATGAAGCATGATCTTGTCGGCTAGCTCCATGCTGGCCACGGTAAGGGTCACCACAATGGGCTGTATGAGGCGGTGAGAACATCTGCGAGTCTCCAGGCCCACCAGGCCTAGATCGAGGACTCTCAGGTGGACCTAAGGCCTCCTGAGACGGCTGCTGAGGTTTGGGGATCTGCTGTTGTGATTTAAAGAATGGGTCAACCTGCTGGGCCCTGCGAGGAGTCCCTGGTTGCATGTCAAGGGAGCCAAAGTTGGCTGGCCGTCCCTGAGTAGCACCCTGTGGGCCAGGCATAGGATATCCTGAGGAAGAGGCCTGCAAGGGGCTGGAAGAAGGCTGCGAGTATGGGGTGGATGGCTGAGACTGAAGGTGCGGAGACTGAGAGGGAAGTTTAGAAAATGGGTCTGTCTGAACATCGGCTGAGCAAGGAGTCTTGAGGGGTCCATCGGGAAAAAAGGCTGAAGAGGCAGAGTCAGGGGCAAGGTGGTAAGGACTCTCGGCAGAGCTCGGCTGGGAGGGTGTGGATACAGAGCCTGAGGGTGGGGGAATTTGGAGGTGCAGATTAGGGCGCTCCCCTTTAATACGGCCAGGCTCAGTTTTGATAGGCCGACATACTTGACTCTCTGCCTGCTGTTGATTAGAATAAGGAAAAATGTATACAATTACAATGAAACACAACAAATGATTATACAATGCATTTGAATAGAAGGTCACTCACCTTCTGTGCCTTATTTATTCTCTGAGCAGCCCTATTATCTTTGGCCTTTTGCTGAATGGATAATGGAAAAGTAGTAAACAAAAGAAAACTGTTAGAGAACAAAGACAGTACTGTAAAATTAAGTTATACTACAGATTCAAACTTGCACCTACCAGATAAGGAACCTTGTCTGCTGCTGATACCTTCCTCCAAATCTTCATTATTTGTTTACAGCGACTGGCCCAGTCTAATGAATAGAAAAGAAATAATAAAGCGAAATAATGAAGCAAATCTTTAACTCTGTAAGCTCTCTATATTTTGAGCAGTAAAGTGATTCATTGACAGATACACCTACTACAACACTTCTAAATATCGGTCTAATACTAACCAGGGTAGTCCTGTTTGAGACTAGGGAAGTTCATGTTAGCATATAGTACAGGAGAGATGGTAGATAGATTTCCCAATTCCTCATCCTTCTCCCAACGCTGCAGACTGCGCTGATTGTAGGAGAGGCCATCACCTTCCGTTTCAGTAGGAGTTGGAGGAGTGGAAGGGGTGGCTGGAGTGGATGGTGTTGCCCATGGGCTTTCCTCATCCTGGTCTGGACTGAAAAGACCACCTCGATCACTGAAGATTATAGAAATGAACCAAAAAAAAACACATTACGGAGGAGAAATTCATTAAGGGACAAAATTGACGAGATGAAGCAAATCTACGGCTTACCGTATGTCGAAAAAGGGGGACTGGGAGAGACCTGAAAAAGAGTCCATCATACTAGTCGTGGGGAGTGCGCCAGATAAGGATGCACCTATAGTTAAATTATGGGGTTTTTTTTAAAAAAGTGCAGACATGTATACAAAAATCTAAGTTATATAACAAATCTGGGTAATAATATGAAATCCTGCTCATACCTAGAAGGCTTCTTTGAGGGCAACTACTTTGATTTGAATCACCCTCCCGAACAGGCTTAATGCTAGGCTGCAGAGGCCCACTAGCGGAGCTTGCCTCAGCGGGTCCAAGTACTTTCCGGAAAAACTGCTGAGAGTCCTGACCTTCTAGTCCCTGAGGGAGATCTGGTGGGTGAAAAGACGATCTTTTGAGTAACACAACTGTTCATTGAAGCTACCTCACTTGTTTTGTTAAAAGAAATTACCTTCATTCTTCTGTACATCAGACCCTTGTGTATCTCCTGAGCTCTGATTTTTGTTGGAAAGTTGCCCACTTGCTCCTTGCACTTCTGCTAGAAAACATTACGCAAGTAAAATATTATGTTCTGCTAACATACATTCTCAAAATATTGAAGTATCTCAGTCTTGAAAATCCCACCGGCTCGATCTCCTGGAGGCTTGGATCCCTCACCCTCTTGTGTTAGCTCCATGGGCAGACCAGTCGGCCTGGCTGCAGCCTCAACTGTAAAAACAAAATGAAACATTTTTAAATTTTCACCTGGTCAAATTTAATTATTCTCAAACACAAACATTTATGTAGTGTCTTACCTGGTTCAGAGGCTGCATTTCTTGCTCCCTGCCCAGGGACTGGAGGTCTCAAAACGCCCTGCGTAAGTCTTTGGGCTGGAGGAGCAAGAAAAGCTCTCTTACTCTGATCGAGTAATGTCTTGCCAAAGAAAGCCTCCTGTAGGTATGCAGGAAACATGTCCTCCAACTTGCTCTTCTTTCTGCCCCTGCGCTTCTTGGCTTGCTCACCCTCTACCTCGGCTGTTTTTGCCTCTGGGACATCGAGAGGTATGTCAGGATGAGGTCCTAAACATTAAAAAAAAAAAAAAAAAAAATTTTTTTACAAAGGTTTAGTAATCTCTTTGATAAGCTTAGATTGAGGCTAACATGTTAAATCACGCTGTGCTAAGAAGCATCTCTAGAGGAAACTGAGCTAAATTTGCTGAGGGAAAAAAAAGTTAAATATATACTGCACAAAAACAACTATATTTGCAGATGCAGTTCACATTTCCTGAGCGTTTTGATGCAATACATAGAGAAACTATTTCATAAAGAAACTGAAAAACATTTTTCCAGTCAATCAAGACTGACAGCCCCAGGCAGTTGCACCCACAAACATTCATGTTAATGCAGTTGGCAAGGGCATTAGGGTTTCATGTTCACGTCAGATTACATACCTTGTTGGAAAAATATACCAAATTCAAAACATTCTAAGACTCAACAAAAGCATATTCAGGTTGTGCTAACAAGTTAACACACTAAAATCCAACAAACACTGGTTGCTGGGACAATGTGAACTCCTCATTTGGCCACACTTGCCTTCTTCAAGTTTCATTTCAGCTGCTTGACCTTCAGGAATACCATCACCAGAAGCAGACAGACTTCTCCTCATTCGCGTGTGACACTTTCTTTGCCGGACCATGAACCCTCCAATCCCTACAAGTGAAAAATCACTTTATTACCTATTTCTTTCAAAGCACGTAAAACTGATAGAACTATTAGGAAATGAAGCAGCTAAGTAACCTGGTCTGTATGGTTTACGCTTTCTCTTCTTCCCGTCTTCAGTCTCCTCTACTCCTCCTTTGAGAGTTTCACAGTCAGCCATGCCCTCTATACCTCCATCTGCCCCAGTTTCTCTGTCCACTCCTCCATCCCTATCTGGGCTCCCAGGGGCTTCCAGCTTGGGCTCACATTCCATCGCTTCTGCACCTCCTGTTACAATTTCAGTTTCTTATTATTTGCATTCACAATCAATCAATGGCAAGGTAGTCACCTTACTGATTTAACACAATGCTCCAGTAAGTTCTTTCGACATTTATAAACATTGCGCCACACTTCACTTGCAACAAAGATATAAATAATTGGTCATCGAGTATGCAAAATAATTAAACTTGGTAATTATCTGACCTTTCCCCTCGTCACCATCTGCATCGCCTTCTTTCAGCTCATCAATACACATGGTGCCCAGTCGGGACCGGCGCTGTCTGCGCTTGTGCAGGGGTGACATGGACATGCTTCGTAATAAAGACATGCCAGTCTCTGTTAGCCAGACTCCCTCCAGGCGATAAAATTGTGGCTCTGAGCAAGTGGATGGAGAAACAGAGATTAAGTCATATAAAAATAGCAAACAGATGAAAGCCTGACAACTAATTATCAAACATGCACATACCTGGTTCTTTCATTTTGAAGGCTGACATCATAGTAGACTCCACTAAGAGAGATAGATAAAGGGTATTATTATGGGAAACGTGTGTAAAATTAGCACTTTTAAATGCAATCGAAAGCATCAAGAAACTCACCAACAGGCCTGGGGACATATGGAGTGCAGGCTGTACAGGCAAAGCCTTCATCAGATGCTTGTTCAACCTCGTCCTCAGTGTAAAGACTCTCACATACAGCATGAACCCATCTATAAAGCAAAGAAAAAAATCAGTCTCTTACGCTCACCAAGGCTGCATTTTGTTCAAAACAAACAATAAAAAAAACAGTAATACTGTAACAATGTAACAATAAAAATACATTTACTGTCATGTCTGATCAATTTAATGCATCTTTGCTGAATAAAAGTATTACAAATAAATACTGAGCCCAAACTTTTTTTTAACAAGAATGTATATAAATTTTCTATTATTCTTTTATTAACAGAATGCATTACTGACCTGTCACAGTGCTGGCACTGCAGAAGCAGCTCCTCTTCCATGAAGTTCTCACGACACACAGGACAAGTTACCAAGCTGGCACAAGGGCCGCAGTGATTGTAGTTATTTTGCCACTCACAGTGGAACCCAGGGGAGCTAGCACCACACTGCATACAGCACACACACCTGAAGGGGGTAAAACAATGCTTTGGTTAGAAAACACTCTCTTTGGACTCATGGCACATATAAACGCACAAAGCAAATGACACACCATTTGCACTTCCAGCCTCCCTTGGGCACAGTCTGTAAGGGTGGGTCCAAGCAATAAGTGTGATAGCTGACATCACAGTCGTCACAAAGCAGCAAACGGGCAGGATCTGAAGCCTTCCCACACACCTCGCACACAATGCACTCAAGACAACGCCAGCCTTTTCTTAACATCATCTTGGTGATCTAGAAAGGAGACATTCAAATGAAGAAAAAAATGAGTGTCTGTGCATAATGCCGGTAATCATACAGAATAGATAGTTTAAAAGCTTACCTTGCTGTTCACACAGTATGGATGATAACACTGTGCACACTGAGCACAAGCTAGAAGCTGGCCCTCCACACCCTGTCCAAAACTACCACACACTACACACATGTCCTGTTAAAGACATAAAAAAAAAAATAAAAAAAAGAGACAAATCATGTAACTGATGTGAATGATGCTGAATTTTGTAGGAAGTCAAGAGTGGAATGATGAAAGTTAAATTCGTACCTGCTGCAGGACAAACTTATCAGTGTTGGAGAACAGTACCACAGTATTTTGCATGGTGTCATCTTCCTCCTCATCTTCTTCTTTGCTAAGTCCAGTGTCTGCAGTCATGGTTTGCTGTAAACATAATATATGCATTTCATTTAAACTTGCGAAATCTACCAAAATCTCGACTGAAAAGAAATATGCTTTAAAATGCTAGAAAAGAGCTGGCAGATGAAGTGAAAAACTTACTAGAAAGGCATCAATACAGGAGGCCATGGCTTTGAGACGTGACCGTCCACGTCCTCTTCCACCACTACTGCCGCCGCTGCCACCACCACCACCACCACCACCACCACCACGTGGCCGCCGCCTCCCTGGGAAACCACTGCCTCTGCCCTGAAAGTTCAGAGAATAAATGTATCAGCATCAATGACTACTTTTGGACTAGCGGTGTACCTAAACCCATCAGAATTCAATGTTAATGAGAAAAGGTTTGGTGTCTGACATCCACCTGTTTTACCCGTGAGCGTCCTGGAGAACCTCTGCGCTTCACTTTATCTCCATCGGGCTTCAGTGGATCAAAAGGCAACGAGTCCTCGGTTTCGGTGAGCAGCGAATCGGAACGGGTCCTGCCGGCTGGCACCAGGCTGAGCTCCATGGACAGCATCTGAGAATCTGCCTCAGCCGGCGAGCCGAGGAAACCGCTGCTGCTCTCATCACCGTGGCTAATGTTTGATGTTTCATCGAGGACCAGCTCTGGCTTCATACTCTCTTGCATCTCTTTCCTGGACTGGTCATCTTCCCCCTGACTCTCATCTTTGAGGAGCGAGTCCTCTAAGGATTCCTCCACCCCCTGCTCATCCTCCTCTTCTTCATCCTCAGATTGGCCCATTCTATCATCAGTGTCAGATGCAGGGGGCATTTCTGTCTGAGGAGCAGGGGGAGGAGTCCGGTCTATTGCCTCTTCTTGCCGTGGCTCCTCCAAGTCCATAACAACTGGCTCAGCTGCTTCCAAAACAGGGAGTGTGATTTGAGAAGACTGAGAACATAGACTTTCTGGAGGGTTTGTTTCTGTAGCCTCCTCTGTGCTGGCCAACTCCGTCTCTGTCTGAGGAGTACTGTCTTGTCCTTGCAACTCCTCTTGCTTTTCTATGTGAGTTTCATCTACATCAAGTTGGGCTTCCTCTATAGTGTCCGGAACAGGGCTGTCTGGGCTATCCTTCACAGGAGGGTCCTGAGTGTCCACTGATTTTTCCTCAATGGCCTCTGTAGCCACTGTTTCAATGGTAGTCGTCTCCTCTTTATGTTTTTCATCAGCTTCTACAAAAGACAATAGGCAGGTTAAAGATACATACAATTTGCAGCTGCTATTAAAAAATATTATTGGAAATATATAGCTTGTTTGCAAAAAAAAAAAAAAAGGTAATAATATATACAATTTACAAAAATGTAAATTTACATTTTCCCCTCAGAAGTAATTCTTTTTATTACACATTTAAACTATGCTTTCATAAATATAATGCATCACTACTNAATGTAATTTACCTTTTCCCCTCAGAAGTAATTCTTTTTATTGTACATTTAAACTATGCTTTCATAAATATAATGCATCACTACTACATTAAAAATAAAAACAACCATTTGTGTGACTGGGTCCATGTAAATGTTAGCACATATAAGCCTGAACTACTGTGGTAGGTTTTGAAATTTACCTGAAACTGTAGCTAAAGGGGCCTGCTGCTCTGTAGAGACCTCACTGTGCACATTAGTCTCTGTGGAGCCCTCAGCGCCTTCTTGCTGTAGTTCCTCCTCCATAATGCTTTCTTTCACTTCTGCCGTTCCAATCACCTCAAGCTCTGTCCCTAAAATTATACACATCAGCTCAATACCCACATCTAATATCAGTCAATAAAACTCTGTCGACAGGGAAAAGAAACTAGGGCTGAGTATCACCAACTAGCCCACCATACCACACAATATACAAAGAACAACTGCAATACATCATTCAGAATTGAATTATTTGAATTCCTGAACTGTAATTAAAATTTTCATGGAAGAACATGTGTTTCTTGAGATGTCTTTCTTGATTTGATGTATTTTAAAATGTAATAAAATGTAATATTTCAACTGTTACTGCAGTGTATAATTACACAATAATTAAGCATAAAAATTAATATATAAAAAATGAAAAATAAATACAAGCTGTTGTAAGTGATGCTTTTTTAAATAAGAATCTCACAGCAAACCAGACATTTCAAGCTGAATTATTTAATCGAGCTCCTATACTAACCGGACTTATGTTGACATCAAACCAAACTTCCCAGAAGTTTTATGCATGTATGGGCTTTTCCTAAAAGCTGCACATGACTATCAGAATTTAAACATTTATACAGGTACATAGGAAAAAAGAATCACACTACAAACACAATGTCACATGAAACTCTAAAAAACTCCTGAATGTAGTTTGAGGACGTAAGAACATCGTGGACCCTGTATGCACCTGTCCTTATTTAGTCCTTATCACTCGCAAAATAGACATATGATGTACAGTCCTATGAGAAACCAACAGAACACGCTCTTAAAAAAACAGAATACTAAAGATCATACCCAATTCCATTGGCACCTCCGAATCAGCTTTCTCATCTACTTGTGTGGATGACACTTCAGACTCGATTGGAGCCTCATCTGGGATTTCTTTGCAGAGCACACAGATGCATTTCTCCTCAGGAGGCCCTGACAGAGAGGCACAATCACTGTGTACCCATCTGCAGAGGACATCAAACACAAGTTAAATTTATGCAAAGAGACAAATGAAAGTCAGTTTGTTTGTTACTTCATGGCAAATACTGCTTCACATTGGAGAATCTTTAAAGGTCACCTTCATATTAGTAACCCGCTTCTATGTACAGCACTAAACGCTCAGCTCTAGACAATGAAGCAGCTCACTTGCCTGTTCTTAATGCCAGAAGGTACATAAACTGACCTGTGGCAGATGGCACAGCGATGTTGCAGGGAGACCGAGGGCTCTGTGGCCTTACTGCACACGCCGCAGACAGAGGTGCGCCTGCGCTGACAGCCCTCGCACACTGTGTAGCTCTCAAACCACTGTTCAGAGCCAGGAAGCTTTAGCCCTCGCATGCCACAGTCAATACACACACGGCACCGCTGAAACAGACATGCAAATCAGGTTAGACAAAACAATAGAGTGATATTTCACTTACAAAAATCACATTTTCCTACTCGCCAAACATCTGTACAAACTGATATCGCCATTACATGCCACAATCGCTCGAAGGGCTACCATAAAAGGATCGCCACACATTTTGAAAGTGCTCGGATGACGTTTTATTTGAACTGGATAAACTTCTTTGCGTTTCAACGACATGCCGGTGAGTTAAATGACAATGATTTTCATTTTTAGGAGAACCTTGGTTTAAAACTCAAGTGGTTTCTCTATGCAGTTTTAGGCATGAGAAAAGAGCAGAGCAACTATGTAAATAAACTGCACAGGTCTGAATTCAGCCTTAAATGGTGATATTACACAGATGAAGGGCATGTAAGAATGAGTCATGGGTTTAAGCTTACTTTGCACTTCCATGAATCAGGGGGCACAGAGTCCATGGCCGGCAGTAGACAGAAAGTGTGGTAGCCCTTGTCACAAGCATCGCAAACCAGCATCTTTGAATCGTCCCCTGGTTGCCTGGATTTTATTTTTTAAAAAACACACATATTTACCACAAAGTCTTTGCGAACACCAATTTAAATACAGTGAAGCATCTGCAAAATTCAGGATGCACTTGGCCAAAAATAAAAACGAAAACACATTTAATTTAATAATAAAATAAATAATCAAATGTAATCATCAACATGTAAAAAACTGAGTTGTTCAAACATTTAAATTGCAAATAAGGCTTTATATTCAATTTTAATAACATAATTGTTTCTACTCCACTTTGTTGCTAAAATAGAAACAATTATATGGTGGCAGTAATAACTTGTTTTAATAAAAGATTTACTCAAACATATATTAAATAATGAAGACAACAGGTTAAAAGTAAAGTAAAAATATACACATTTGTAATATAGCTTACACATTTATCAAAACGCTCCTCTAGTGATTTTGCCTAGTTTACCATCAAGATTACAGACACTACTGTAAATGTAACATGTCTACAAGCTGTTATATTGATGTCTTTCAACTGTTGAAACACTGATTGAATGATTACATGAGACATGATACATTCCAGAATGCTGTACTGTTTCTTTTAACAGCTTCTGATGTTCATTACCACAATAAAGAGCATCAAAACCATATTTACGGTTTCGTTTTAAAACTGACAGAATTCTAAAGCTGAGACTTTGTCTCATATTAAAAGTAACAGCACAAAGCTTATTGCAATTAGTGAAATTCATGCATCAACAGAAAACTAACTAAAAGATGATCTTGAGATCATTAAGAATCCATATCAGTAGTGATTAAAACAAAAACCAATTTTGGTAATCCAGCACTAGTGTTGTAGTTTATATGAAAGAGACACAATCGTACCATTGGAGAAACACTAATTAAAACATCCCTGTTTCTAACAAACGAAAGCAAAAATTGCTGTATCGGACAAAAAATTTGCCATAATTTCAGTGCATCACTGATAAGTTATAAACTGGATGTGAAGGTGCACGAAGCATTCAAACATACCTGCAGGTCTGGCACACCTTGCACTCGGGACACTGCCAACCTGACCGTTGAAGTGGTGTGGCACTGATCTCTAGACAGGCATCATGATAGTGCTGCCCACAGCCCGTACAGTATAGCAGACCCGACAGTTCCCCGATGGAGTCGCACACGGCACACCGCGCTTCCTCTCCGGCTGCAAAACAAACACAGCATCATGTCAGCAATCGCTGAAACGTAAACATTATTTACTGATGATATCACAGCTGTAATTCCGTACCAATCTCCTCGGCCTTGTCTATGTGCTCTGGACAGAGGAGCGCCAGCTGCTTCATGGACTGGAATGATCCACTCGCAGCCGAACAGGGGAAGTGGTAGAACCGTGAGCAGCCTTCGGCCCGGCACCGGATGGTAGCACCCATCCGTTTACAATAATCACATGGCTGAAGCAGAGATAGAAAAGAAAAGCAAAAGAAAGAAAAATTAATTTGCCTGCCATAAAGCGAGATTTACGAGGTTTAACGCTCTGATAAAGGAAGCTCTCAGCCTACCCGCTGTATCCCTGAGATGACTGCCTTATCCACGTTTATCAGCACCTCACCCTCAGTCTGCTCCACTCCCTCAGACCACACGGCACACCAGTGGTGAACCCAGCAGCTCCCTGTTTCATAAGAAAGGATTTGCAGTTATAGCACTACTGAGAAGAAAATACATTCAAGACACGTTTTATGAGGTCACAATTTTTTTCAAAACTCCCAGCTAAACCTATCCACTAAAACATACACTTACAAACCACATTTTTACCTATTGCAGGGCTCAACATTAAACCCTGGGGCCCAGTGAGAGAATTCAGAAGCTCTTGACGGAACTCTCACTTTCTCCATCAGGTTATGTCATACATTTGTTGATAACATGTATTTTTATAGCATGCAAACCATAAAAAATTGATTTCTTGTGATGTACTGATTAATATTATCTTTCAATGTTGATTTAACATCCTGCTAAGCTAATGTTGCGTAATGCAGATGAAGTAGATTACACTAAATCGAAAACTATAAATAAATAACTGTATGACACAGACAAAATGGTTTTTTTCCTATTTTACAAATATTTTATTGTAACTTATTATAACTTATGTTGTTATATATTTTTAAAGAAATTTTATAAAACAAAGATGCATTAAATTGGTAAAAAAACAAAGTGACAGTAAAGACATTAATAATGTCACAAAAATTTGTCAGTACAAATAAAGGCTGTTCTTTTGAACTTTCTACTCAAAGAATCCTGAAACAAATTACCTCAGTTTCCACAAATATAAAACAGCACAACCATTTTCAACAATGATAATATTAAAAATGTTTCTTAAGAACTAAATCAGCATTTCTCACAATATCACTGTTTTTACTGTATTTTTGATAAATCAGCGTTGGTAACATAAGACACTGTAAAAAACATTTTTTTTTTAATCATACTGATCCCAAATATGTAAACGGTAGTGTACATGCCATTGTTAAAAATAAAAATTATTAATAATATTTTTTGTGGTTGGGCAAGTGACACAAAATCAGAAGGGCATGTATAGATCTAAACAATCAGGTTGAGCTCTGTATTATTAAAAAAAAAAAAAAGGCAACAAATAGAAATGCTTAAAGTAA